>PISX010013447.1:0-56707 GCA_004024625.1 Mellivora capensis | reverse complement strand
TGAGTGAAATAAGTCAAGCAGAGAGAGTCAATTATCATATGGTTTCACTTATTTGTGGAGCATAACAAATAACATGGAGGACATGGGGAGATGGAGAGGAGAAGGGAGTTGAGGGAAATTGGAAGGGGAAGTGAACCATGAGAGACTATGGACTCTGATAAACAACCTGAGGAGTTTTGAAGGGGCGGGGGGTGGGAGGTTAGGGGAGCCTGGGGGTGGGTTTTAGGGAGGGCACGTATTGCATGGAGCACTGGGTGTGGTGCAAAAACAATGAATACTGTTGCGCTGAAAAGAAATAAAAATAAATTAATTAATTTTAAAAAATAAAATAAAAAAGTGGGTTCTGTGCTCAAATTATTTTGGAAAATGTTGATTTTATTAAACAAGTTTATTTGCTGAAAAAAAAAGGGAGGAAGGAAGGAAGGAGAAAGAAAGGGAGGAAGAAAGGAAGGAAGGAAGGGGGAAGGAAGGGATGGTTCTTAATACAATGACCACCAGGGAAACCTGTTGATCATACAAAGTGGCATATATCAACATTTCTGAGCTAGGGAGATTATTATCACTGTGGCACAGTCCTAGTAGTGTCCCAGAAGGAGGAAATTACAGAAGGACAATTACAGGAGTTTGAGAACTGAGTTTGGTCATGAGAACGAGGTGCGGGAGGGGGAGTGTTAAGGTAGGTAGTAAGTAAGGTCTAGGTAGAGACTGATCAGATTTGTAAAATAGATAAGTTGCTGAAACAGTCTTATCTTTGGAGCACATGAGTCCATGTGGAGTTATAAGGTCTCAGTTTGTGCATGGTCTTGGAGCATGTAAGTCTAAACAATTTTGTGTTAAAACAGTTTAATTTAAACATGGTTTTTGAGTTACATGTCATGGTTTGGTACAGTTTATCTATTACACAAATAATGGTACAGTTTTGCAAATAGATGTTTCTGTTTTATTTCTCAGAAAGACTTTGTAGGCATGATAGTCAATTATAAGGATTTGCAAACATTCAGACATATTGAATAGGGGGGCTTGGTAAGAGTGTGACTAAAAACATAGGTTCAAAGAGGAGATATATTAAGATGTTCTTATGGATTGTAATCCTTGGGAAGATAGTGGACTACAAAGGGAAATAAAAAGAATCAAAGGTTTGACATGTAAAAGCTGGAAAGACAGTGGTACCATTGATAAGAACAAAAATAGGAAATTGAAATTTAATATATGGTAGACAAGAAAGTAATAAGGTATAGAGATAATGGGTTATGTGTTTTGGTTTTGGTTTTGTTTTTTTTTTACTTTGTATTTTTCTTTCTTTTGTATTTTAACTGACAAGTTCCAGGCATCATTCCAAAGATGACCAGAAGTATAGGATACCAGAAAACAAGATTAAGTTTTAAAAGGAAATACTGTGGGGCGCCTGGGTGGCTCAGTGGGTTAAGCCTCTGCCTTCGGCTCAGGTCATGATCCCAGGGCCCTGGAGTCGAGCCCCGCATCGGGCTCTCTGCTCAGCGGGGAGCCTGCTTCCTCCTCTCTCTCTGCCTGCCTCTCTGCCTACTCGTGATCTCTGTCTGTCAAATAAATAAATAAAATCTTTTTTTTAAAAAAAGTAAATACTGTGAATTTATTCTATATTTAGATTTATACTTCCATTCAGTTGTTTTCTTTGAAAATACTTAAAATGCACCGTAAATCCCACACCCTCATTTAAGTATTATATCATTATGTCAATGTTATAGTTAAATAACTAGTACTCCAATAATTTTTAATTATTCTGTTATTTCTGGAACTGTTTGCAGCAAAAACAGAAAGGAATGTGAATGGCAAAGAAAACACTCTAATAACAAGGACTTTTATTTTGTTGGTGGTCAGTACTCTTCTGTGAAAAAAAAAATTATATAACCACACAGTTTTCTTTCTGAAGCAACTTGTCTAATTAATGGAGTTAAAGAGCTGTAAGCCTTCACCTTTATAAAATTATAATGACTTCAATAACTGTGTGTTAATTAAGATCAGAAAATTAATCTATATTAGCACTGCAGTAGCAATTTTCTAAGCTCTGTCAGTGACTAAGGATGAAAGTGGGTTGCAATGTCACATGGTATCTGATTAAGTTAAATTAATGCAGTAGTTGAAGGGAAGACTCCCAGGTGACACTGAATAAGATGATTAGAGTTTTTCCTCTAGCTATTTTAAGGGGCAACTGGTTGCAAAGCTACTACTTTTCCAGATTAAAGCCAAAGGTCCTGCCACATAGTATCACCTGATACTGAGTCAGAAGGAAGATTGAAGGGGCTAGAGGTTATTGTTTGGGAAAACTGAGATATGAAGCCCTGAGAATTGGTCATATTAACAGCCTAAGTATCTGTGCGTGCTTGTCTTTAACCTCCTAAGTTAATAGTACGGATTTCCTCACTTCCAAGATGTACTTTTTTTTCATTTTATATTTCTGAAATCAAAGTCCATCCTGAAATTGATGTATAAATTAAAGTTGTATGTTGGTGTGTCTGCATGTGTTAAGGACCCCTACTCATAAGTATTTTATAACCTAATCTAAATCTGTATTCACACTATAGACTAATTCTTTTTGTACTAGCATCTAGGAATATATGAGAACAATTGGGGTAAAATGTGCTAATTAGAAGCACATTTAGAAGAGAATCACATTTATTATATATTTACCCCTCTTAATTGAGTATTCATAACCTCAGTCAATCCTAACAACTACTATTCAAGGTAGTTATTAGTATTATATGTTATAATCAAGAACATTAGGCATAATGTGTTTGGGTAGCTTGAATTTCAATCTTGTCTGAATCCCAAGCTCTTCCTACTGTACCACACTGCCTCACTGAAACAACCTAACATAGAGTAAGCTTCTAATAATTTTTTTTCATAGACATATAATGCTGGATATTAAATCTCTAAAGAGTGACTCAATTCAGAGTCATGGAATAATTGTGCATATGCCTAGTTAAGTATTACTTGTTTAAATTTGCTAATAAAGAGACAAGACACCTATCTCCCTCTCCTTCAAATAAGTTTAAATTCTTTGGTACTGTTGCTCTCACTTCAGAAAAGAGATCCAAAAGCTTGAAACAAAATATTAACAATCATTCTCTTCATACTTGAGAATGTTATGTCACACAGTCTCTACCTCAGATGTTATCAGTGAAAGACAAACTGGAAAATAATATTGGGAGAGAAAAAGGAAGTTGTTTTATTTGGTTTACCCTGGTGAGCAACCACTGAGAAGGCCAATCTCTACAGAGCACTATTGTCAAACTGTAGCCAAAGCAGGTGTGATATTTGGCCTGATGTTTAGCCACCATTTAAATTTCTGCATGCTTTTTAATTCTGGAAGAATGTTTTTTTTTCAATCTCCTGTACTCTCAATATTTATTCAGAGATCCCTTGGGCATGTATCTTCTATGTGCCAGATACTGTAGTAGGTATTAGATAAGGTAAACTCTACTTACTAGATCTATTTCTTTTCCTTTAACCATAGGCAACATTATCCTAAGAGAATAATTTGTGGTGGTTTTTTTGGCTTTGTAGCTGCTAAATCCTGAAGATGACCTCTTACCAGGAAAGATTCGAGACAGCAATCGTTCAACCCTCTTAGCAACAATTCAGGAACATGGTTACCCCACAATCAACTTGGGAATTGTGGGAGACAAGTAAGTATTGGGTTTTATTTGGAAGTTATTATTGTACATATTTGAAGTTTGGGAGTACTAACTAGGTGTGATTGTTGCTAATTATTTATTATTTATTAATAATTTAATTTAATTTAATTAATACCATAATTTTCACTAATCTCATTCTTCAAAAGCCAAAGAATTATGACCGTGTTTATGTCCTTTTGGGACAGACATCATCCTGGAATGTCTATTACACAGGGTATGTTTACTCTCCTACGGGCATGTTAAGTTTCCAAGGATCTTTTTTGATAGCATTGGCTTTATTTTGATGGAATTAATAGTGATGATATTATTCCTATTCACATTCACTTGTTTCAAGAAAGGCAGGAAAGACATGAGTAAGAAGGTAAAGAATGTTAAAATTCATGCTAACTGCTCCTCTGAAGTTTAAGTACAATTGTTTTCTAGGACTTTTATATTGATTTTTTTTCTATCTTATGTAACCCAGGTTTCTCTAGCCTTCACCTTGTACTTGTAAGTACAAACAGAGGCACATTGACTAGAATTGCCCATCTCTAAGAGCATATTGCCCCATATTCTAAATTAACTCAGCCCTCTGCTAAATTCCTCAAGGATTTCTATGAACTTCCAACAGATTTTCACATGTGATCAAGAGCAAGTCTGCTCTTTCTGAGCATCCCACTACCATGTGACACTGCTACTCAGCCCTCTCTTACCAGGATTTCCAGTTCACAAGAGACAGGCCTGCTTTTACTAATACTCAGACATCAGCCTGCTGGAGACAGAGCTGGGAGACAAATCTGAGTAACAGACAGCATGATGTATCTGCTCCTTTCCTTTATCACCACCTTGTAACTGAGTAAAGCTCATTATGTCTGGATCCTTCTTCCCTAGGCCAAGGTAGGAATTTCCCAGCAAATGTGCTTTTTGAAGAGGCTCTGCCTTATCAATTTACAAGATTTGCTCTACACCTGTATCACAGTTTAAGCTCAACCTAGGCACATAATTTAAACCTTGGAGACAGCATACTACCAATAAAATGAAAGGGAGCAGCTTTTATGCCCTTTCACTTTTTAAAGTTCCCTTCTTTCTTCCTTGTTTTTTTCTTTCTCTGAGGATACTGGAATAGAAGCTGTTAGACAGACTTTCAAATGTCACTGTTTTTAAAATCTTCACCATCTGTATTTACCTGGATGCTTAGTTCTAGAGAAGCCCTAGCTCAGTAGCCAGCCAACTTGGGACCCACGCTGGTGCGGACAGTGTCACAGGCTACTTAGTATCACCCTGACCGAGGCTCCCTAGCCCTTGGAAGGCAGTAAAAAGAGCCCACTGGGAAAAAAAGTAGGAGATAATTGTTTGAATTTGGGCCTAACCAATAACCTGTACTTTCATATAAACCTAAAAGTTATCCTGATGTAGATACACCTTTAAAGAGGAAAAAATTAACTTCCCAAAGAAGATAAGAGGCACCCAAGAGTTCCAAAAGCACAGAGCAGGTCCTGAAACTCTAAAGAACAACTTACCAGATCGTGTAGGACTTTTTTCCTGCCCACACCTGGCTCTGGCCCTGCTTTCAAGTGCATTAATGAGCTCTAAGGAATATTATAAGGTAAAAGGAGCTTGTTGTTTGTGTTTATTTGTTTGTTTTCTTTTTTACTTTAAGCTGTTCTGGACTATAATTCCACTCCTCCTTTAAGTCTACTCCTTCTATTTTTGTACTTTTGTATAAAAAAATCCTTACTTGATATACTATATATGCTGCCAGTACACCATTTAAAGCCTCTTATGTTGATATGCTAATATTTGTTGGTATTTGGTAGACATTTAGTAATAATTAATATTTATGTTACATATAACTCCAGAATGTACCTTGAAAACAGCATATAAAGAACAATAAAACGATAAGCAAGATATAGGCAATTCTGAGAATATGCAAATCTCTAGTGTATATCCTTTTCTCAGATGGAAATATCTCCCATAAAACTGAGAACAATTTTTAACAACAGTGCAAATCTAGACTTTCTCAGTCTTACAGTGCTATGTGGAAGAAGCCCAGAGTAAAGGGTTAGAGTGCAGAGATGGAATGTGGGTGGAAAGAATTTATAACTGTTCTAATGGAAATCTATGCTGGGAGTTTAGCAAAGGAATAAGGAACAATTAATCTGCAGCCTGTTGATACTCTGTGAACGTTGCCTCCCTCTTCATTATTCTTGTTCCTATGCAGCCTTTTGCTAATGAAAGTAAATGTTATACAGAAGACTCTCTGTGAAGCTCTCCAGGGAAAGAGGGTCATGGGAGAAACTAACCTTGTGTAAAGCAGGGAGAGAAATAGCTCAAGAATGTCAGTAAGCCAGAACCCCTGCTCAGCTATGCCAGGGAGTAAGAGCCCTATTCTTGTATTTAAAAACAGATTTGTGTCTGGTTTTTAAATTCTATGATTCTACTTCTCAGCTCTTATCATCAACCATAATTTTAATGATAAATGTTAAAACTGAAGATAAAATTTAAGACTCTGGAACTTATTTGGATAAAATTGGGCTAAATTTTGCCTTTGCTTATGTACATTTTATTTAAAAAGAGAGTATAGTGAAGATAACCAGAAGGGTGCTTCAAATACTTGAGAGTTAACAACAATATTCTAAAAGCATTCACTTACAGATATTTTGTGTATTTTAAAATACATTCTGTAAGACATAGTTTCTCACAGCACATGGAACACAATACTCTTGCGGTTCCTAGTAGTTTTTTTTTTAAAAGACAAATTTTGAAACCCAGAGATGTTAAGTGAACTTGCCCGGCATTATACAAGTTAGTGGCAGAGGTGAACATGGAAGCTAAGTCTTGAAATTAACAATCTACAATTCTTTGCTATCATTATGAAGACAAGATAATAACTATAAATATGTCAAAAGAGAATCATCACTATGTACTAGAATGGTCAGAGTTTTATAAAGGTGCAATGTTAGTTAAAACATGAAGGATGAATAGAATTTGTCTAGTTAGAAAAAGAGAGTGTGTTGATCGAGTAGGAAACATGGAATGAACAAAAAATAGAGAAATAGAAAATAAAGTAGAGAAGTAGAAATAAACAGCTACTCAGGTCAGGCCAGACTGATTACAACAGGAGGTTCAGGTAGAAGGGTAAGGGAGGTGAATTTGGTAGAAATTTTTTATTTTATTTATTTATTTGCCAGAGAGAGAGAGCATGAACAGGAGAGTGGCAGGCAGAGGGAGAAGCAGGCTCCCCGCCGAGCAAGGAGCCGGATGTGGGACTCAATCCCAGGACCCCTGGATGGTGACCTGAGCTGAAGGCAGATACTTAACCAACTAAGGCATCCCAATTTAGGTAGAAATTTAAGGACAAATTTTGAAAGGCTTTGCAATCCAAGCAGAACTACCCAACTCACTTAAATTTTAAACTTTTATAACCGTTATTTTAGAAGGATAATTTGAACAAGGTGTATCACGTGGGCTAAAGTTGGAAATGGCCTAGAAATAAAAATAATACAATTAATTATTCAGTCAGGAGTGTGTGTTGTGTACCTACGAGAATCAACTGAAGATCTTATTTAAAATGCTGGTTCTGATTTAGCAAATGTGGGGTGGGCCAAGATAATTGCATTTCTAACAAACTCCTAAGGATATCAAGCAGCTGATCCATGGATCAAAGGAAATAACATGGATTTTGTCAATTTAATCATGCATCTACTGTGGACTTTAAGATAAAGGCTATTGAAGATATAAAGCTGAAACATAGATCTTGCTTTTGAAATTACATGTACTAGAAATGTACTAGAAACTACAGACTAGTAATAAGAATGTTTTGGAAAGTTCCAGTGCTTAAATGCACATTTAGAAGTAGAATTTTCTTTAAAAAAAAAAAAAAAAAAAAGATTAAATCAAAAGACATTGTAAAGGCTATTACATGGAACAGAAGAGTGTCAATGCTGATTTCTCTTCATCTGGATTACAAAGCCTCATCAAAATGAAATGTGACTGTAAACATAAATAAAATACCTACAAAACCTAGCTATTAGGTCTCTCTACCACAATTTCACATCCCTCTCTAGCAATACACCGTTTCCTTTTCTTCATGTTCCATTTGTGGTCTATCTTTTCTTGGTTTTTGTAGCTCCTCTTCCTATGCTCAGTCCCTAAATTTAGGGGTCACCATGGCTCAGTCTTGACTTTTTGTCCTCCTAATTCCTTATGCTAATGACTCCCAGATCTTATCTCTGTCTTGAGCTCCATGCCTAGACCCACCTGCTTACTAGGTGCATTTTCTTTTAAGTTCAGTAGGCACTGCAAACTCAGCCTGTCCAAAACTAAGTTTACTATCCCCCACCTCTCTCACTGCCCCTCCTCACTACTGCCCTGTTCCCTTTCCTTTCATTCTTTCTCAGTTTCTGCCACCAGCTAGTCACCCAAGCCAGAAGAAAACTGAACAAGAGTTGTCACAGCTCCTATCTTCCACTCACTCTATATTTAAGTCCTATAGACTTTCCCTCCTTGGTATTTCTTCTCTACATTCCCATCTCTTCATTCCTGCCATCCTGGCTTAGTTCAGGGCCCCATTTACTTTTTCTCTAGACATATGTGACTAGCATCTTAACTTGTCTCCATGCCTCAAGTCTTGTTCCCTCTAACTCACCCTCTATTCTGCTGTATTTCTAAGGTACATATTCTATACCTGTGGCAGAACTGGGGTTTTATCATTTTGGGATAAGCAAACTCTAATAATTCAACAAACTTTTACACTTATGCTCTGTCAGGCATTATACCAGTCTTTGGTACTACAGAGATATTATTACTAAGAACTACAAAGAAGTTTTCAATTCTGATCCACTCCTCTCTTTCCTCCCAATCACCAATCTCCCAATCTCCAGTCTCCTTACTGCAAACATGTCATTCTTTATTGAATACCCTTTATATCAATAGATGGATGGGTAGATAGACAGATACATACATACATACATACGTACATACATTAAAGAATGTAGTATAGTGCTGCATATATATTTATGTGTACATATGTATCTTATTTAAGCATCTTGAAACAACAGAGCCAGATAACTATTTTTAATCCCCATTTTGGAGATAATGATACTTATGAAAATCAACCTATTCAGGGTCATGCAGCTAGTAAAAGGCAGAGTAAGGAGTTCAATACAGGCCCATCTTTTTTTTTTTTTTTTAATTTAATTCAATTTTTTTTCAGTGTTCCAAAATTTATGCACCACACCCAGTGCTCCATACAATATGTGCCCTCCTTAATACCCACCACCAGGCTTACCCAACCCCCACACCCCTCCCCTCTAAAACCCTCAGTTTGTTTGTCAGAGTCCATAGTCTCTCATGGTTTGTCTCCCGCTCCGATTTCCCCCGTCTCACTCCTCCTCTCCATCTCCCAGTGTCTCCGTGTTATTCCTTATGCTCCACAAGTAAGTGAAACCATATGATAATTGACTCTTTCTGCTTGATTTATTTCACTCAGCATAATCTCCTCCAGTCCCATCCATGTTGATACAGAAGTTGGGTATTCATCCTTTCTGATGGAGGCATAATACTCCATTGTATATATGGACCATATCTTCTTTATCCATTCATCCATTGAAGGGCATCTTGGTTCTTTTCACAGTTTGGTGATTGTGGCCATTGCTGCTATGAACATTGCAACCCAGGCCCATCTTAATTCCAGGATCCTTTCTTCTCTTGCATTACCATCCTACCCTTTTAACTGGAGTTAACATCCACATTTCATTAATATTAAGGTTAATAAACTAAATAGGCTATCTCCATTTATAATGAATAAAACCCCTTAGTAAACAGTAGCTATGAACATTTCAGATGCCAGAGAGGAAAATTTAATTTAAATTGTAAATTACATATTGACAAATGAATTATAAGGACTTGAGTTGCAGAGTCCAAATCTTTAAATGATATAGAAATGGGGAAAATGGTAGAAGGATTTATTATGGTCTTCCTGTTATAATCTCTTCCTTTACCTTTCTTCCCAGAGCTTCTGGGGCTGCTTTTGCAACATTTATTACTTTTGGGTAATTTGTTATACCAAATTCATAGATCTTCTAGGTGGGTGGGGAGGATGAAGGAGAGAGAAAAGAAGGGAAGAGAATATGCACACAATGTGAATATATGACAGTTTGGTAGTCAGGCCTACATTACTCCATTTACAAATGACCTAGATTCACAAATGGCCACCCCTATTCTTACCTTTTCTCTACTCAACATATAAAACTCCTTTGGGCGCCTGGGTGGCTCAGTGGGTTAAGCCGCTGCCTTCGGCTCAGGTCATGATCTCAGGGCTCTGGGATCCAGTCCTGCATCGGGCTCTCTGCTCAACGGGGAGCCTGCTTCCCTCTGTCTCTCTCTGCCTGCCTCTCTGTCTACTTGTGATCTCTCTCTGTGAAATAAATAAATAAAATCTTTAAAAAAAAAAAAAAAACTCCTTTGTCACCACTTTAAGAGAAAAGAAGGGAGAAAAAACATCTTGAGAAGTGAAATGGGGGAAGGCAGGAAGAACAAGAACACTTAAGTGGTACCATTAATCTCCTTGTTCCCTGACCTTGCAGATACAGCCTATTTAGGACACATGTTTTATTAAGCCAAAATGACCCATACAGTGGCTAAATGTGTTCTATTCACTTTGCTATATTTTCTGATAATCTAATATTTAAAGATCCAATTGTGTTAAAGAGCATTCTACCTGAGAAAGGGTTGTTTGCATATTAATGTGAATGAGTTTAAACCCGACATCCAACATCTGGATAAATCCTCTGTCCTGAATGAACAGAAGTAAATCACTTAGAACTTGGAGTACTTTAGGGGCACCTGGGTGGCTCAGTCAGTCAAGTGTCTGCCTTTGGCTCAGGTCAATCTCAGGGTCTTGGAATAGAGCCCCACATTGGGCTCCTTGCTCAGCAGGGAGTCTGCTTCTCCCTCTCCCTCCATTCTCTCTCTCTCTCTCTCTCTCTCTCTCTCGGAAATAAAGAAAAGTCTTTAAAAAAAACAAAAAAGAAGAAGAAGAACTTGAATTTCTTTGGCAGAGGGCAAACTCTAACTAAGCAAGACCACATCAGAACTTTAACATAGCAAGATACTGGGGGTCTAGGAAGAACTACATTTGGCAGCAGGAAAAGACTAAAGAAAGGTAGGTGGGAAGATGTCATAAGCAAATACTTTACATTTCAGCATTTTTTCTTTAGTCTTCCATTTTGCTTCCATAATTCAGGCTAGTACTAAAGAGTAATTCAGCAATACACTAGTAACATTATGAGCTAAATTAAGGTTGGTTGGTTTGTTAACCCTAGAATCGTACCCACCATCTATAGTACTTACAGATGTTTATTTAGAAATGTGTTCTAAGTTCCAAACAACCAATTTAATATAGAGACTCTGGGAACATACCCTATGAGTTACAAATCAAAAAAGACTTACCTGAAGTTGTCAGCTCTGTACTGACTGCATGGTATCTTTTAATACTGTTTACAGAGTAGTGATTAGTAATAAGACACTGAAAGATTTTGGATTGGGGATAACATGATCATCTTCTATTCCTGGTCCAGTTCTATTATGTACTTCTTGGGCCATTGTTCTAGATGTCCTAGTGTACATTTTTTATGTAACTTCTTAATCTTAGAACAAATAAATGTTCACTGAAGAAAATTTAGAGAATACAGGTTCACCCAAAAAAGCAAAGAAAGGAAATTAATGCATAATCCCATTACCCAGTATTATTATTCTTCCATTCTTCAATTCTATGTGTGTACAGTTTATATGTGTATAACTTTAAGAAAGCAAATAAATCATAGTCTTATTTTTAACTCTTTTTTCCACTCATTGTATCATAAACATCCATGTGTATTATCACATAGTCCTCTCTCGTTTAAATCCCTATATGTCATTCTCAGTATAAAGTGTAATATTATTTATTTATACAATCCCTTGTTGTCAGACATAAGGTTGTTCCTAACCTTTCTCAATTTTAAGTAAATGATGAACACCTGTATAACTAAATCTTGGCATATACCCACAATTATTTGAGAGTGTCTTTAAACTTTTATTTTATCTTAAATAAATTAAAAAACAACAACAACAACAAGGGATGCCTGGGTGGCTCAGTTGGTTAAGCGGCTGCCTTCGGCTCAGGTCATGATCCCGGTGTCCTGGGATCGAGTCCCACATCGGGCTCCTTGCTCGGCGGGGAGCCTGCTTCTCCCTCTGCCTCTGCCTGCCACTCTGTCTGCCCGTGCTCGCTCGCTCTCTCTCCCTCTCTCTGACAAATAAATAAATTTTTAAAAAAATTTTTATTTTATCCATTTTATGACCATTTGTTGATTGTCTGACATATGCAAAGCTATGTTGATAGCAGGGGTAAAATGATAAATAAAACAGCTGCTGTCCTCAACTGCTGGTAGGCATGTAAAACGCGTTGTTCATGGCTGTTTCCTCAGCAATTAGAACAGAGTAAGCACATGGTAGCTAGTCAGCAAATGCCAGGAAGTAAGAGAAAAAGAAGAAACACTGAGTAGGCCCTGAATATGAAACTAGTAAAATCTAGAGATTTCTAATTGACACAAATTGGTATGAACTTACAGAGATAAACTCCTTCTAAGCTCCCTCCTATTTCTACCTTGAATATGGGACAGTAGATGTCCTGGTATTCTTTTCCCCATGGCTGGTTAAGTAACCTATTAGCCTCCTTTTGTCTTCCTAGGCAGCAAGAGTTGCTACTGTTTTCGTACTGTGGGGAAGAGTCTAAAACAAATGAAGAAGTTTGATAGGTAAATGAGTAGAGTGTACGATATGTTCCAGCCATGGTAATTGTGGCCAGACTTGGTTAAAATAGTCATCATTTGGGCACATACTTTCTTCTTTGTTTTTCTTTTTTCTTTTCCCTTTCCCTCACTTTCCTGATGAAATTTCTTTTTTTTTTAAGATTTTATTTATTTATTTGACAGAGAAAGACAGCGAGAGAGGAAACACAAGCAGGAGGAGTGGAAGAGGGAGAAGCAGGCTTCCCACTGAGCAGGGAGCCTGATGTGGGGCTCCATCCCAGGACCATGATCCCAGGGATCATGACCTGAGCCGAAGGCAGACACTTAATGACTGAGCCACCCAGGTGCTCCTCCTGATAAAATTTCTTAGAGAAATTGCTACTTTGGGGGCTTAAACAGGGTGGAAAAGGATTTGTTTATATTAAGTCATGGTGGTTTTCTTTCTCACCAGCCTATAAGCTCCATGAAGACTAGGACATGAAGGTGTGTCTTGGTAACCCTATATGCATTGTACTAAGTACTATAGCCTAGATTTAGATAGTCTGCCATCTTTTCCTACATCACCCTCTCTTTCCATGGAACCTAGAAACTATGCAACTGTCCAGAAGAATTTCACAGGGTCCCTTCACAGTGAGTCCAAAAACCTTAGCCATAGGAATAGACCAGGTAGTATGGCACTGACAACAAAATTGCATTAGTAACTGAGACACATCCCCAAAAAGGGCACAACATAAAGCTTTATGGCCGAGATAATTCATTTTATTTCTGAAGAAAAAGAAATATAAATTGGCAAAGGGAATAGCATTCCAAATGGATTTATGCAGCCTCTAATTTTAAAAAGTTGGAGAGCTGCTCCCTCAGGCTTAAATAGATGATGTTATACATTTACCTCTTAAATATAATAAGCAGTAATCATGATCCAAATACACAGAATCCACTTGGGGAAAATCTCCTAAAGTTCAGCATTAATTGAATTTCTAGCATGTCTAAAACTGATTTTAACTATTGAGCTGTTTTGTTGTTGTTGTTTTTACATCAGCTTTAAAATAGCTTGGTAATGTAGCTTCCAACTGCTGACTTAGACCTTCTAGCCTTGCAAGACCTGAAGGGCTAAGAAATTCTCATAATTAAGAAAATAGTTCCCCCTTTTGGAAAATTGCCATTGCAGAAGCCTGCCCTAATCGTATATCATGCTGGGCTTGCTTGACTCTGTCACATATTGGTGTTTTGGATTTGAATTGCCTGCTCCTGTTGCTGCCAATTTGTGAAGCTGCCTCTTCACATTAAAGCATGAAACAGAAAGGGAACAAGCACTGAGAAAGCAAACCAGGTTCTTATAAAACTGGAATATTTAGAAGTTATCAAGGTAGACTTCACAGTTCCTCACAATGGCAAAGCCCAGTGCTTTATGTCTTCCAATTTGTGGAACAAACATATCCTAACATCTTAGTGTTTACCTGCTCTTCTAAAAGTAGAAATTTCTAACTACCAGGGAGAATTTAGATCCAAATTTAATTAATTCTTGTCATCTTTATAAACTGCCTTTCTTCTCTTATTAAATAAACACCTTTTTTGCTCAAAATATAACATTTTGATTTTTGAGTCAACATAATAGATTTATCTTCTGATAGATTTCTAGGTAGATTTATTTATTAAGCGAGGTCTCTCAGTTTCTATTGGCTAACCAGAAATATTCTTTCTACTTACCAAATGTATTTAACAACCAGATTCTTCCCAGTCTTAGGGACAGACTTTTTTGGTGGCTTTTACAGTTGCCTTTCTTAACCCTTAAGAGTTGCTGCTACAGATGATATTACTGATTCTTCTAAAAATGACCTCCAGGTATTACTGTACTTTTAGAAATTGTTTTCTTACTTAGTAATAGCTTCCAGAAAGCCTTTCCTAATTATCCCATGCGAATTCTGATCATTCTGTCCCACTCAACATTTATACCACTTTACCTTGCATGTATTTTCATTTTAATTAATGTATTTGAATTCAATCAATGGTATTAATTTCATTGCTTATTTCATTCATTTTCCTAAATTTTTTTTGTTACATGTTTTCTGCACTTAAAGGTAGAGACCATGTTCTCTTCTGTCTTAACATGACTTTATAGTACATAAACACCCAGTGGGACTGAAGAAAGACTAAATGAGGGCTACATGTAGTATGGAATTTAATCAATACATGAAGTAGATACCCAGAAAATATTTGTAGTTGAGAAATTTATTCTGGACCTCTGAAGAAATTAGTATATGATTAGTATACGTCCAGAACTGGGGTTTTTTTGGAGGGGGTTTTGTTGTTGTCATTGTTATCTTGCTGTGATCAGCTGGCATTATTCCTTAATCTCCAAATCCTAGAGTTTTTCTTACTTTCCCACCATCATCTTCACTCATTTTAAAAATGATACAACTCACAGTTGGTATAACAGATGAAACAGGAAACTAATTAGCAGCTGTTGTCCATCTGTGTGTTTATATTAAATATTTTAAAATAAAACTGCATTTACATTCTGAATACTCCGTCTGAAATCCTTAAAATCTAAAGTTGGATAAAGGTTCTGTCTTGGTTTTGATTTTTTTTTTTTTTTTTTTTTTTTTTAGTTTTTTTTTATTTGACAGACAGAAATCACAAGTAGGCAGAGAGGCAGGCAGAGAGAGAGGAGGAAGCAGGCTCCTCACTGAGCAGAGAGCCCGATGTGGGGCTCAATCCCAGGACCCTGGGATCATGACCCGAGCAGAAGGCAGAGGCTTTAACCCACTGAGCCACCCAGGCGCCCCTGGTTTTGAATTTTATATTAGACTTCATGATAAAGAAAAAAAAATTATGTCAGAGTCAGGATTATAGTAATTTAAGGCAGATAGAAATTTTAAAAAGCAAAAAAGTCTGGACTGAAAGTGGGCTCTCAAAGCCCTCTGAAATCTGAAAAAATGTAGACATGGTATTCTTTCACAGAAATTGAAGTACATCAAGTATTGAGAAAGCTACATGCATTCTCTGAGATTTATTCTCTGAGATATATAAATCTCAAATTTGCTTTACCTTTTCCTTTTATGTACTTTCTGTTAAGTTTAAGCTTCTTTGATCAAAGCTTCTTTGACGTTTACTTAAGTTAGAATTAAGTTAGAAGTCCAGGGAGGGTACAGTTATTATTATTGGTAGCCATCTCCCAAGCTGAAAGTGAATGTCATAAATTTGGGGGGAAAATGCTTTTTTTTTTTTTTAAACTCAACTCAAATAGTCAAATGTGCAGATAGTAAGAGAAAGAAAAATATGATCTGCAAGATGAGTACTATTTTTCAGTGCTCTAGTCAGTTTCCTCTATGCTTTAGTCTATATGTGAAAAGAAATATTAATTTCAGCTATTTCTGTAGAATCACAGTATCTTAGAATTGAAAGGAACTTCCAAGGTTAGCCAGTCTAGTCTTTCACCCAGTGCAGGTTTTGGGAAATTTCTCACAGCTAGCCATCAGGTTTTGTTTGATGCTTTTAATGAAAAATATCTTACTTGCATTATAAGGCAGCTTATTCTGTTCTTAAATGGCTCTGAATGACAGAGCCATTGTCTTAAATGACAACTCTGCTCTGGCCTCAGCAGGGAGCCTATTTCCTCCTCTCTGCCTGCCTCTATGCCTACATGTGGTGTATCTTTCTCTCTCTGTGTCAAATAAGTACATAAAATCTTTTTTTTTTTTTTAAGTGCTTCCTCTCTTCTTCATCTTCCCCTATCTTAAGATTTCTGATCTGATCCATTTTTTTCATTTAGAGTTGTTTTTCTAGAACATTACTGGTTGACTTATTATCTGAATCTTTGCATTTTCACAAATATGATTCTTCTCTTCTGATAGTTGAATGGGTCTGACTGGGTATAGGATTTGGAAGTTGAAGGCTTTTTTTCTCTGAGAATCTTTATGGTAATCTATTATTTTATAGTTCGGGTATTGTAGGTAAGAAGTTCAAAGCCAATACTCTTTTTCCTTTGTTAAACAAACCCAATCTTTCTGTCTGACAGCTTGTAAGATTTTCTTTTTATCTTTGGAATTACAAAATTTACCAAGACATTCTTTGGTTTATGCTTTTGGGCAGTTTTGTCTTGAACTCAGTAAATTTTTTTTTACTTTCCAAGCCCTTTTCAAATAAGTGAAATTTTCCTCTATTTTCCCCCTCCATCGGTTCCTTTTTTTCTTCATGGAATTCTTATTGGTAATATGTCAGTCTCTTGCCCTGTCTCCCAAGTTTCTTATTATTTCCTGCATTGACTTCCATTACTTCATTTTTGTACATTCCTTTGAAATATTTGGGGCGGGGTGGGGGGGCGGCGGCAGAGGAAGGAGAGAGAGAGAATCTCCAGCAGACTTCCTGAGGAGTGCAGAGCCCGACTGGGGGCTTGATCTCATGACCCTGAGATCATGACCTGAGCTGAAATCAAGAGTCAGATGTTTAATTGACTGAGCCACCGAGGCGCCCCCATTTCTTTCAGATATTTCTACTACTTGGTCTTTCAGGCCACCAATTTATTTTGCATTAGGCACTATATTCACCTTCATCTACTAAATTTTTAAACTTGAAAATCATGTTTTTCATTCCAGAACACCCTTTAACGTTATAAATCTATTTCCATTAGTGTTTTGTTTGTTGTTATTCTTGCTGATATTATTTATTTCCCCAGCAGTTTTATTTCAGTAGAAGCTGTCCTAAATTGTGCTTATTCTTCTACCATCCAGCTGCTGCCTTCTTATATTGCTGGTATTTTCCTTTGCCTACTCTCAGTATCATGGCCCTGATGTGAACATAGTTGTAGTAGTAAAAAGGATCACAAGTGGTAAAAGGCACGGAAATCACAACTCATGAATTGCAAGGCACCAACAGCAAGCTGCCACTGTTCTATACAAAAAAAGAAAGAAAAGAAAGAGAAAGGAAAGAAAGAATGATACATTTGTGCTTAAATTGGATTGCACTCAGCTTCAGGTGGTTCAAATCAGTGAATGTTAGAGAAGGAAAGAATGTGGTCCAAATGTTATTTTATAAATAAGGATAATGAGACTCCAAAAGAATATTTGCTTTTCAGAATCATCTGAGCAGGAAAAAAAACTGGGTTCTAGACTTTGTGACACTCAGGGCTCCGATTAACAGTTTTATTTTCTCACTAAGTACTTAAAGTTTTAGCATTTTGTACTAAATCAACTCCCTTGTAGAATGCTTTTATATAATATTGGTACTCTAAGAGAACAATGGGTTGGTACTTAATAATTCAAGTGAAAATGGATAGAAAATGCTAGTAAACCAAGACTAATGCTAGTATTCAATATATCTTTAAAGAAATGATTAATTGCCATTCAAATCTAATTAAAATTGCAGTTATTAATGAAGGAAGAATTAAATGATAATACAATATCCCTTTAAGACATGCTACTCTTTAAGAAAAGGGAAGCTATTGGTATATACCAAGGAAACTTAATCAACTTAATCCAGCATCCCCTCCAGTGGCAACGGTGAGAAGATAGTTCAAATTTTAAATTTACATTTTTAATTTTTAATTTTAAATTGCCAGATTTTTATCATCTCTATATAACATCCACAAATAGGATTTATATATTTAGATTAAAATGATAAATAGCTTATATCTGGAGGCATACTATATATAACAAATTATCTTTCATTATGTGAATATTTCTATAGTTTAAAAGAATAGCAGAGTGAACAAAGGGTAATCTTGAACCTTTCACTGCCACTGTGAACCTCAGTGCCTTCTTCTGCCCTACCTACCACATAGAGTTGTGAAATTAACATATACCTGTGAAAGTGTATTGTTTGTTCAAAATGTGCATATTATTGTCATTACTTTTATTTCTTATATATCAAATGATCTAATATATATAAAGTGATGTCATTTAAGAGACATGTAAGATACATAATGTCATATTATATAATAAAAGATCAGATTATGTTTTAGTTTTACTCTCCTTTCTTTGAGAAAATTAATATACCATGATCTGTTTAATAAAACAGAAAATCCTGAATAGTTCTTATTCTATTATAATATCCACAATTATAATCCTTGTTACCTATTCCTTTTATCATTACTCAGAGTAATTGCTTAGTTTTAGAAAACAAATGTTTTATTTCTTAAAAAAATGAGGAGAGAGGGAATATGAAGTAAATATGGGAAAATATTAGCATATGTCAAATCTGAAAGATAGATACATGGCTGTTATATATTATGTTATGTTGGAAATATTTTTATCATTTGAAATATAATATGAATCATAAAAAGAGAGCAAATTTATGACTTGTAAACAACCCCTAAAAGTTATGTTTAATCAAAATCTTATTCAGTTTCCATCTGATTATAGGATTCAGAGTCATATTTGTTTCATTCCAGAATTATACTAACATGTCCACACATGCACTTTCCTTGTCAACACAGATAGATTATCACTTTTTGCCTTACCATTTGATGCTTTTGCACAAGGGCCCTTTCTCATGAGAATTTTCATCATATGATATGTCATATTCCTGAAAAAACTAGACACTCACTCTGATTAGTCAGTGGGATAGAATAAACACGTAATACGGATCCAGCTCTAGTTCTAGCTCTGCCACTTATTACTCTAGCTCACCTTTAGAACACTACCTTCGGAACACCTGGGTGACTCAGCCTGTTAGGCATCCGACTCTTGATCTCAGCTCAGGTCTTGATCTTAGGTCACCAGGCGTGGAGCCTACCTAAAAAAAAATAAAGCACTGCTTTGCTCTGAATATTACTTTCTTTCTCTGTAAAATGAGCATGATGTTACCTGTTCGATCTACCTCACAGACTTATTAAAGAAGGAATAAATAGAGTTGTTACTCTATTTATGCAACATAATGCAACATAAATGAAGTTATAGATCCTCTGACTGTTGGCCAGCATTTGTACCTGACCCTCTACTAAGCCATTATCTCTTACTAGATTCCAGACATCAGAAATATGTGACAGAAAGTAGAGTCAAAGAGAGGGGCAGAGGGGAATAGAGAAGAGTAAGACCCAAAGAATGCACTCAGCTGTGATACTGAACAGAGTGACCCCCCATGAGCTTTCCAACTTTGAAAATCAGTGTTTTGTGAATACACAAACACAGAGTAGAAAGTAACACTGAGAATGTTCTTTGAATACTAAAAGGTATGAAATCCCTTTTAGTCTATTTCTGCAAGTTAGAAAAGTCATACAGAGAGCTGATGACGCTTCAGTTTTATAAAACAGGAAAAAACATCTTCCCCAGGTAATGTAAGAACAAGTGAGAAAAAAAAAATCACTGAAGTGTTTGTTTATTTGTATCATCAACTAGCAGATCCCAGGACCTTTACCCACCTACAAAAATTAATACTGCAAAGATGTGGATGTCACTGCTGCTTTGTTTCCAGGGACTTTACCATAATCCTCTAAGATTGACATGTTATAAATTACATATTATAAAACTGGTGAAATTAGCTGATGTCTCTTTGTACTAACACAAAATTATATTTTGTTAATAATATTTATTATTTTATTTATCCTTTCACCTGAACCACTTTCCACATTATCCTGTGTTTGTGTTTTTCCATTTACTCCATTGACCAAACATTTGCCTCAGCCTGATGATAATATCCAGCAAGGAAAGGGGCCCGAAGCTCTGGACAAGCAGTGAACAGGAACCCAGCATGTGCATATCTTCTAGTATTTTAATACAACAGAATAAGTTGCTGTCTTTTTCCCTAATGTAAATTGAGAAAGACTGATGAAAATTCTGTACAAAATACTTAATTCAAAACTACTTTAAATATAATTGAGTATAATTCTTCTAAGATGCTTGCCCAACCAGTTTAACTTTGAAAGGGATTTTTTTAAGGTTTTTGTTTTGTTTTGTTTAAGTTTTACACATAGATCCTATCTTTACCAAATACCTGAGTACATTTTTGGCTGCACAAGCAATTAACTAGATGATTTTAAAGAGTCCTTGTGTTTGTAGTTTGAAGCCCATGTGAGCTATTTTCCAAACTTCCGTGTTTGTGTCTTTTTCTTGGGAACTTGCTCCTCAGAGCCAAACAACCCAGTATACTCGTGGACAGGCCAGTACTTGGAGAGGAGAATTTTATCCAAATCCAGTAAGAGAATCAACCAGTAAATGAAACTATTTAGGCTGGGACCAGGCCCAGCTTGCTACTGCTTTTGAGCCATTTGGACTCTTCACATACAGTTCTGAATGTATCTAAGGCCCCATCTGATTTTCTTCTGTGTTAGTAATGAATATTTTCCTAAATAAAAACTATCAAGTATGCTAAAGTTGATATAAACTTTGTATCATATAAATATAAACATACCTAACATGTTTATATGTTTATAAACATATGGTATGTTTAGGTATGTTTATATGATATGTTTATATGGTATGTTAGGTTAGGTATGTTTATTTGATAAGCTTCTGTCAGTAGTACAGCAATAATAACATCTAACCTTTCTTTAAAACTTAGTTTGTACTGTGTAGTATTCCATAAACTGTCTTATGTGTATTGTGTCACTTACTCCTCATAGCAACCCTGTATTATCTCTACCTTATAGATGGAAAGCTGAGGCAAAGAGAAGTTAAGCAATTTGTCCAAGATTCTACATCTAGCAAATAGTAGCATCAGGATTTAAACTAAGGCAGTCTGACTTAAGAGTTTATACTCTTGATCTCTGTGCTATGCCACTTCCCAACTGGCTTATCTCTTCAAGAGCCTTAGAGAGTTGAAGGTCGCCTGTCAGGTGAATCTCAAGTTCCTCTCCTTACCTCTATCAACCCTAGATAAAAAGGGAAATGATGTCCTAGTTACTAATCATCTCCTCCTCCTTCAAGCACTTTTCCTCCTCCTTTCTGCCTCCCTCCCCCATGAAATAGTGCATTAAGGTAAAGGGATATGAAAAAACTTCACTACCAAGGGTGATTTGGGGGAATGTATGCTATTTCATTAAGACATCATTTGGTTTCAAGTTAACAAAAAAACACTGAGGCTAGCTTTAGCAAAAGAAGGGTTTATGGGAAGATGTATGGTTATCTCATGGAACCCAAAAGCAAAATAGTCCTCAAGAGGAACTAAACTCAAGAACCAGAAAAACAAAAACTAGGATTGTTCCCTTTTTAGATGTGCATGTTAGATGTTCATGGGGGAGAAAGAGATCTATCCCCCTTCCCCAGAGGGTAAAAAGTTCTCAGAAAACAAAGGTATAGGCCAGACAGATACTCCTCGAAAGATTCCCTTTCTGTACTCTGTCATTTGAAGGGGAATTCAAGTGCGTATTACCAGTACCTTTGTATGGAATTCAAATAGTAACTAGATAGTCTTTTTTAGCTAACCCTTACCTTCATATCCCCCTCTAAGCCCTGTTCCTAGCACTTTGGTTTTTTTCCCTCAATTTATCAATCTCAACTTATGCCTTTTTAACCCTTCTAACATCCAGAGGATAGACTTGATTTTGCTTCATCTCTTCTTCCCAGGCCTTTGACTTGTGCAACCAAAGGCCTGTAAACTGGTCTTTTCAGTTGACTCTCAGGAATCTGCCTAGTTTCAATCCCTAATATTCATCTTGTCCTTTTACCTTCTCAGAATATTTCATACAGCTTCTGCTTTCCTTGTTTTTTCCTAGTAAACACCTATTGCCTCTTCATATTTCTAGGGAACTCCCACCACCATCCTTGTCTGGCTAGATGAAGTCCCAATTCTTGAGCTTGAGGGCCTTCCAAAATCATGTCCTATCCCAGTCATTCTAAATCCTTCACTCTAGACAGTTCTTTTTCCCCATATTAATCTCCACTGAGGCTGCATCACAGGCTGATCCTCTTTACAAGGCCTTTTCTCATTCCTTCCAGCTGTGAAAGTCTGAAGCCTTAACTAGCTTAAGTCATATTCCCTTTATAAAGAGTCTTGTGTGACCTCTCCCAACACCTAGGGTCACCAACCATCCTGGTCTGCCTGGAATTTCCTAGGACATGTGACTTTCAGTACTAAATCTTGGATTATCCTAGATAAACTGGGATGGTTAGACAGCCTACCACCACCTCAATATATCCTCCCATTATGCTGCCTTGAGCAAAATGAGCAAAAGCCCTATGAAAGTACCAGTAGCCAGTACTTCCGCACTTATTAAGGTTCTTTCTCTGCAATAAGAGTTATGTTTCCATTGGGCAGAGACCTTTTTTTTCCCACTTCGTATAGAATATAGTGCTATACTCATATTAATGCCTACTCAGTGAATAAAGTGGTTTAGTTTTAAGTTGGCATTTAAATATCTAAATATCTAAAATCTTTTCTTGTGGTTAACTTATTTGTCTTTGTTTTTTTCCAGCCCAGATGACTTACTCAATGCCTTGAATGAGGGTATCAGTCGTGCTGATGTCATCATCACATCAGGGGGTGTATCCATGGGGGAAAAGGTATGAAAATATGGGGTTCATGAAAATTTATCTAAGGTAATGACCGTGATTACCTGTAGTCTGGTGGATATCTGTTATCTGTAACTAGACCTGTACAAATCTGAAAAATCCATAGGGCTTCAGAAATTTCTGGGCCTTCTAAAAGGGATGCAGTGTAAGTAGATCAGAAGGCTTACCTCAGAAACAGCTTGGAGAATTCTTTAACTTTCAAAATGATTTTCATGTTTCTTTGAAGATTTGTTTCTTTGCTTACTCACCTTTACTATAACATTAGGACTTCCTTTATAAGTGATATTTACCCAAAATCCTGTCCTCCCCTGCCATATATTCCAAACCTGAAAAAGAACCCTTAGCTCCTCACAGGGAGGAAAGACAAGATTAGGCATTCCATTGCCCCCTTTGACAAACAATAATGATCATAATCATAATAATGATGAAAATAAAATACAAACATATATAAGTGTATATAGGATTTTATAATATTAAGTATATTTCCATAAAATATATGCTTAGTCCTTTAAAAATCACAATTTCAATGTCTCATATCATTAAGTTTATATATCTTAATGAAATGTGTTGGTTCATGATGGTTATTAGGTCCGTTGAATAATATTATAAAAGCAAAATATACTTTACTACAATAACCAACCTGATGTTTTGGCTCAAAAATATTTTAGAACACAAAATATTTTGCCAGCCTATAATTCCTTTCCATTTTTTTCTTTTTTTCATATTAATGACTTAAATGAAAAATTATAAAAATATTGTCATAATAGCAGTTATTACTAAAATTCAGATTTTTCCAAGAACACCATTTTTAGCTAGATCTTATATGTATGATTGTTCTTGGTCTCTGCCCTATCTAGCTATAAAACTGCCTAAATTTATAACCTGGCTGTGTGGCAGAAGTTAGTGGTGTGAACAGAGAATGCCTACCTTTCATTCACAACTAGTTTTAGAGTGTGTAAAAATAGCCCTTCAGTGGCCAAAAACCATAGAAGAAAAATAGAGAATCTCAATCCAAGACTACCATCTCAGATTACATCCAGAAGTGAAGGTATTGAAGTGTGGGCAGTATTCTCCTTAGAGCAGCCGGATTGCTGGATTAGTCTTTCCTCAAAGTCTCCCAGAGGTCTTAATCCCAGGTGGAGCAAATTGCGGCAGACCTCTTCTGAGATCACAAAGGCTAGAGCTGAGGTCTGCATTATAGTAGAGCTATAAGAAATAATTTTCAACCTGTGTGTTTTCATTACCATCAGACTGCCTGTGGTGCTCTGAATAACACAAGAGCAAACCCTGAAGTTAAGAGTACTGGAACATTAAAATTATTGTTTCCAGGGAGTATTTAATGTATAATTTATCTTGGTTGCTAATGAGCTTAATTATGGGACAATACATTCTATTTGGCAAACCTGAAGTTTGTCTTTTCCAATACTTCTGAAAAGGCAACAAGCTTCTAACATACATAGGCTTGGCAGTTGTGGCTCAAGTATGGTAAGGATAGAACACTTCTCAGCCTTAACCTTCTTTATTAATGCTAACAAAGATGTCAGTAGTTGTCCTAGGGATTTGCTCACAAATAAATAGAGGCAATATAGTAATGCATATTGGTTTTATTTACTTTATTATCTGTATGGTAAGATACTTACACTAAACCTTTAATACTAAGCAGGAGATTTTAGGAACTAGGCATCCCATAGTAATCCATGGGAGCTAATAATTGTCATTCTTGCCTCCTTTAGTGGGAATATGATGAAAGAGGAACCAGGAAGAAAGAGATAAAACATAAATGCAGCAAGCTCCTGCCAACCTGCAAATTCTAGTTGCCAAAAGAATTCAGTTGTACCTCAATAGCAGAAAGAAAAGCCTAAGAGACAGAACATCTGTTCCAGCCCAAGGGCTGAGCCTGAAAACCAGTCACTGAAAAGATAGGAAGGTCAAGGAAAGATCCAAAAGCATTATGTAGCAAACATGAATCTTACATGCAGAAACTCAGGTATGCAAGAATATCATTTACTTGATTCAACTTAAATCCTCCTATGAGCACCTATGCTACAGAACTGGCAGGAAATTTTATTAAGCCATTATGGAGCTCACCTGCTCCAAGGATTATGCCAAGAAACTGATAGGGGCTTAACAGACTAACAGTGGATCAGTGAGACACAGATGGTCACCAGTCTGCATTGAATACATCTAGAATATCCCTGTAGTGCTATGATCTCAGGTATTTGCTCCTTTAGGCCTTGCTAATAACACTGGGGTCATGGGGAAGCTGGGAGCCTTGGGGCAGGGGGGAAAGGACACCGGCTGCTTATGGGACCCACAGACCTCAGTCCTCTTCTCAGCCAAGAAGAAATGGCCCTTCCACAGTTACTTCCCTCAAAATCTTTTCCTACCTCCACCTCTGCCCTAAAGTACTTATTTTTTATAAAACACTGACAGTTTCAAGTAAACACTATCTGCTTTTTGCTCTGAAAACTAAAGAATTATATGCATGACTATGAATTTTCCACAACCTACAGAATTGTAAAATAGCTCAAAGACAATGAAAGGTGGAGATTGCTAAGAAGGACCCACTAGATTGGACCCCCAGTAAAATTTTTTTTTTTTTGCTTATTTGAAAGTCTCTTAATTTTTCCTGATAATGTCCCTCTCCTACCTCATATGATCAAAATAATCACAAAGATCATTATTGATCACAAAAAGAGGCTTATCTTAGAGGCTTGCCCTTATTATTTCATATCAAATTTATTAACTAACCATATAGGCCTCCATGAGTTTGTTTTGCAAATCTAGAGCCATAAAGCAATAGAATATTAAATTAACCAACAATATCCCAAACAAATAAATACAATAAAATTTCTCTTATTATTTCATTCGGCTCTATGTCATTCTTGTTCTGCTAGATCTTGGGTTAGCAGTCTGCTTTCATGAAGCCATCTGCTTCCATTCTAAAGAGCCCTGGGATTCCTGACAGTCTGCTGGCACTACATAAAAGTTATCTAAGCAATATCATTTTAGGTGCCTATACCCAAAAGACTGTTCTTTGAAGTGTCAATAGTGCAAAGTACCTATGATAATCCTTTTCCCTAGTGCTCTGAACCTTTGTTGCAGGCACAAACTATTTACTGTAGCTTTTAGCAGAACCTTCAGGCAAGCATTAAAGTAAAACAGAAATTTCCAAAGATGACAGATCCTTAATAGCTGTACTTAATTTATCACTGTAACCAATAATATCAGAATAGAAGTAGAATTCTCTATTCAGATATAGTATGTAACTATGTCATAAAAGTTTTGATGTGTTTCCCCTGAGGATGCAGACATATTATGGACAGCAAAGGCATTGTCAAATCTCCAGGCATGTTCCGTAAAGCAGGTCATGATCCCAGCATCCTGGGATCGAGTCCCACATTAGGCTCCTTGCCGAGCAAGGAGCCTGCTTCTCCCTCTGTGTATGCCTGTGCTCGCTCTCTCGCTCTCTCTCTCTCTGACAAATAAATAAATAAAATCTTAAAAAAAAAAAGTCATCTAGGTATCTGATAATTATTTGTTAATTAATTTAATATCAGTTCAATAAGATTTTTGTTACTTAAAGATCCTGAATATTATTTTCAAGCTTACTACAAACATAATTACTATTGAAATTTAAAGTTTGTCAGAATAATGATTCAATTATATTGTACCCAATTTTACATTTTTCACATTCTTAAAATATTATGTAAGAAAAGCATTAGCTTATTTGGTGAATAAACCTATATAAATTTAAGAAAAACAAACCCAATCAAAATAAAAAGTATTTGCTTAATTATACTTAACACTGATAAATAAGAAAAAGAACATAGCTGGGTTTTCACAATGACTAAAGTTGTTTGTCAAAGATTTATCTTAACTTTGTGATCTTTGATGCTTAAAATTAAAAGAATACCTTTTAATGTAGCTCATTTAAAATATAAGTTAAATTTCCTTATTATCTGATAATTTTAGAAAGATTCTATTTATTTAAGAACTTCTTTATTTCTCTGTTAGAACAGAGTACCTTTAATTTAACAGACAATATAATTATTTTGATACAGTTTTCTTCTTCCCCCTGGCAAAGCAAACTTTATTGTGGCCCTAAAATGAGGGTGCTTCCCTCCAGATCCTGCTGAAACTGGAGAGTTAGAGATTAGGGGCCCTTGGATGGCCTCTCCCAACACCACCACTACATTCAGACTCAGATGAACTGGGGTGGGGTAGAAGGAGTATGGTAGGAGGGAAGCACCCTGAATTCAAAGCATACCCTGAGGAAGGCCCACTCTGCATGATGGTCTCATAAGCATATGATTTATGAATATTTTCCAGAAGTAGGAAAGCATTACACACTCACAAAATGAGATAAATGTCTTTCTGGATCATAGACACAGATGCATAAAAAACATACAGCTTCATCTCAACAACTTCAACTATAGGTCACAAATAAATACAGAAACAAAAAAAACTTACTGGTCCACAAATAAAGAGCTGTTTCCCTTCCCAGAGGTCATAAAGTTCTTAATTGGTTTAGGCTCAAAATGACAGTAAGACAAATAAACGAGAAAGACTGATAAGACAGATTCTCTGTCTTCTCTTACCTGAGATCTCAATCATCCACTTGTAGGAATCATTAGACTATAAAACCAAATTCCCAATCATGGCTGCCACAAGGGGGAATACCTTATTGGCCATGCATGGAAACAAAAATAGAATCAAAATCAATAAAGGGAACAAAATTAGAGAAACCAAAATTTAGCAGAGTTCAAGTTTTATTGCTGCTTGGCCTTCACTCCACGAACCTAAGTAAAGTGTGATCAGGTGGAAGCCACCTGTGAAGTGCACTTTTCTAGCAATTACGTTTACCTGGATCCATCAGGTAAATCCATGGGGCATCTCAGTGGAGCCTCCAGAATTATTAAAGTGTAATGTTTTATAAAAATAATGAATTTCATATACTTATGAAATAAACACAGGTCAAGATTTTGTTTAACTCATTAGCTAATGAAGGAACCAGTAAGATGTTACTACTGGTTCAAAGGAGAACTCAAAGAACACACACACATACAGATAATCAATTATATCTCCACAGAATTAATTTGCATTTCTTTGAATAATAATCTTATTTGCCATCAGTTTTCCTAGCTTAAATTTTTTTAAGTTTTTAGTTTAATTCCAGTTAGTTAACATATAGTGTTATATTCGTTTCAGGTGTACAATATAGTGATTCAACACTTCCATACAACACCCAGTGCTCATCACCACAAGCACACTCCTCAATCTCCATGCCCTATTTCACCCATTCTCCCACCCAACTCCCCTCTGGTAACCATCAATTTGCTCTCTATAGTTAAGAGTCTGTTTCTTGATTTCTCTCTCTCTCTCATTTTTTCCCTTTGCTTGTTTGTTTTGTTTCTTAAATTCCAATATGAATGAAATCATATGGTATTTTTCTTTCTCTGACTGCCTTATTTTGCTTAGCATTAAACTCTCTAGCTCCATCCATGTCATTGCAAATAACAAAGTTTCATTCTTTTTTATCACTGAATAATATTCCATTTCTACACCTTAATTTTTATAAAATAGCTCAAAGATGATAAAACACACAAACCAGAAGGTTGTGCTACATTGGACATCCAGTAATCTTTGTTGCCCATTTTAAAGTCTTTCACAATTTGTCTAATGTTATTTGTTCTTACCTGCGTTGAGGAAAAGGCCTTGTTTCTTCATCCATTCATTTTTCTTCTTCCTTTCTGACTCTAGCTTTCAGGATATCAGACAGAGATCCTTGCTGCTTCTATAGGTAAACAGAAACTTAAGAACAGTGGTGATTCTCAGCCTTTATGGCTATGTCTGGTACGGGCTTTCTCTCTGTCATAAGAAACATGAATATTCATGTTCAAAAAGAATGAGAGGGATTTTTTTTCCCAAGAAAAATAAAATACTTCCATTCATTTTGCAAATATGTAATGACCATATCTGCTTTCCAAACTCTGTGTCATAACCTTTAAGGCCCTGCAAGTATGGCCTTTGCCTGTCTCTCCAACCTCATCTTACGCCTCTTTCTTCTCATTCACTACCTTTCATTGTCTTTTCACTTCTAAACACATTCTTTACTGCTTTAGAAGCTTTGGTATGTATGTTCCTCTGCCTGGAATTCTCATCTCCTCATACTTCATATGGCTGAATCCTTCTCATTCTCACCACCTCTTTAAAATGGCCTTTCCTTATTCTCCACCCCGCCCACTATTCTCCATCCCAGCACCTGCTTATTTCCTTCATAGCATGTACCATGCTTTATAATTATTTTATTTGTTGGCTTACTTATTTTAGGCTGTCTTCATTGGTAAAATACAACAGAACATCTTTGTGTCAGGGACCATGTCTATCCCTGTTCAACATTAAATCTCTAGCACATATAGAATTTGTGATATATGATAGACTCAAAAATATTTGTTGAACTAAGAAATGAATGAATGGCATGTGCTATTCAGTAAGGATTTCTTATATATACAAGTTTTCTGTTCTTTCAAACTATGTAGTCCAATAAAGGATACATACCGTTTATCAGACAATTGCAGTAGAACCTAGGTGTATGATATCAGAAGGACATAGTATTATAAGAGCACATAAGGTCTGAAGAGTTCTGCTTCACCGTGATACAATGGTTTATTTGGACCAACCCTTCCACCAAAACAACTGTAAAAGCTATATATTTTTTTCCCTTATTTTAAAGAAGAAAAAATAAAAAGCTGGTGTCTGAAGAGAACAACTAAGAGAGCCAGGATTCAAGGCACCAACGTCTCTGAGAAGTGAACCACAGAGAAGTAGCACTAGAATTCTTCACTGCATTTTTCCTCAAGACATTCACTAATTCCTAAGCCAGGAGAATGGAGGAGGTGTAATGGTACAAGAGACCAAAAAGCCAACCATAGCAGAGTAGCTAGGAGGTAAAGAAAATAAACAGAATTTTTAGCAGTTTTGAATTTCAGGGCCTGCATGAGTGAATACGTGGTAAATATCTCAAGCTCTCAGTTTAAACCCTTGAGTGCTCTAGGAATAAGGACAGACTGGAAATATACCAGCCTTCACACAGACTGAAATTGAGCATCAAATTATCTCAATCTCTGATTAGGTCAGGCAATCTTTACTTTAATGAACTGCCAATGGAAATTAAATCCTTTCTGGAAAAATATATCATCCTCTAGAACCTCTTTAATTTTTTTTTACATTTAATGTTTGGGCTTCAGTTTTTAAAATCACCAGACATGCCAGAGACAGGTCAAAATCACTAAAAACTAAGAAAGAAAAACAAGATAGAACAGCTGCAAAAATAATGCTGTTTATTTGGTCCCATGTGAAATTTTTAAAACTGTGATTAATATTTTTAAGAAAAAAGAAATGACAAATGAAGAATTTCACTGGAAATCTAGAGTCCATTCATTATATTCAAAATTTTAGAAAAGGGATGGAAAATATGGAAATAAGCATAAAAGACATATGGGCTCTGGTAAAAGGTCTAACATACATGTAATTAGAGTCCAGAAGGAAAGGAAAGAGAGTGAGCAGAAGAAATATTTAAGAGATATTGGCAGAGTTTTCCAAAACGAATGAAAGACATCAGGCCAGAAATTCAAGGAAGTCTGCTAATGTCAAGCAGGATAAATACAAAAAACAAACAAATAAACACATACCCAAGTAATCATAGCAAAACCACTGAAAACCAAAGACAAAGAAAAAGTCTTGCCAGAAGGATACATTACCTCCAAAGGACCAAAAATAAAACTAACAAATGATCTAAGATATGATGAAACTCGGAAAGCAATGGCATAGCATTTGTAGAGTGATGAAAGAAAATAAGGGCTGGTGTAGAACTGTATATACAACAAAAAGTACCTTAGGGGTGCCTGGGTGGCTCAGTGGGTTAAAGCCTATGCCTTTGGCTCAGGTCCTGGTCCCAGGGTCCTGGGATCGAGCCCCACATGGGGCTCTCTGCTCAACGGGGAGCATGCATCCCCCTCTCTCTCTGCCTGCCTCTTTGCCTACTTGTGATCTCTGTCAAATGAATAAATAAAGTCTTAGAAAAAAAAAAGTACCGGGACGCCTGGGTGGCTCAGTTGGTTAAGGGGCTGCCTTCAGCTCAGGTCATGATCCCAGCGTCCTGGGATCGAGTCCCACATCAGGCTCCTTGCTCGGCAGGGAGCCTGCTTCTCCCTCTGCCTCTGCCTGCTGCTCTGTCTGCCTGTGCTCGCTCTCTCTCTCTCTCTCTGACAAATAAGTAAAAAAATCTTTAAAAAAAAAAAAAAAAAAGAAAAAAGAAAAAAAAAGTACCTTAAAAAGTGAAGATAAAATAAAGACATTTTCAGCCAAATAAAAACTGAGCACAGCTACACTAAAGGGAATTTTTTTAGTCAGAAAGATTGTGGAGGAAATAAAAAGATATTGGCTGTTTAAACAAGAAAAAGAGAGAGACAGAACATAGGTAATCAGATCCTACCAATGGGTTAAGTTACTGTATTTTGATTATAATGTAGCCATTTAAAATTGGAGGTAGTAGCTCATGAAATGTCCTAGATATTCCTTTGGGTGGAAAAGCAAGTTGCAAATCTGCATGTAAAGTATTCTCTCATGTGCATTCAAAAAAAATGTTTGTGTATGCATAGACAAGTTTAGCAGTGATGAGAAGGATGAGCTTAAAATTTTATTTTATACCATTCTGTTTGCATTTCTACCATAATATATTTTTAACTTTTAAATTAAAATTAGTTAAATTTAAAAAAAAAAGATTGTGGAGATACAGAAATGCAGAAAGGATTAAAAACTAAAAGAAAGTGTTAATATGTGGTTAAAGGTAAATGGGTGTTGATTGTATAATGTATAATGTCTTATGAAGTTAAAAATGTTTATATATAAACATTGTATATTAAATTATAAATATAGAGTGTATCTTGTCTGTGTAGCATATACAGAAATATATATAATAGTTAAATATATATACACACACATACTTAAAATGTATATAGACTATATGGTACATTATACCACACACAAAAAAAGAGAGGAATGAATGGAGTTAACTGATTTAAGGTTCATGCATTGTATGGGAAGTAATAAAAATATCAAATTATAGTGGACTCTAATAAGTCAAGAATGCATATTGTAATCTCTGAAATAACCACTAAAAATAATAATAAAAGAATGTATAACAAGCTAAATAGAAGAGAAATTAAAATAACAAAAAAATGATGAATTCAAAAAGCACAAAAGAAGAAAAAATGAAATAAAAACAGAAGTGACAAATAGAAAATAAATTGCAGGGTGATAGTTTTAATCCCCAATACAGCAGAAATTATATTAAATGTAAATGGACTAAGTCCTCCAATTAAAAATTGTCATCTGGGTTGTAAAAAGACAGTACACTGTAAAATGGCAATAAAAGACCCACCTTATGGGACGCCTGGGTGGCTCAGTGGATTGGGCGTCTGCCTTCGGCTCAGATCATGATCCCAGCGTCCTGGGATCGAGTCCCACATCAGGCTCCTTGCTCAACAGGGAGCCTGCTTCTCCCTCTGCCTCTGCCTGCCACTCTGTCTGCCTGTGCTCAATCTCTCTCTCTCTCTCTCTCTCTCTCTCTCCCTCTCTGACAAATAAATAAATAAAATCTTAAAAAAAAAAAAAAGTCCCACCTTAAATAGAAAGACACAGCAAATTGAACATAAAAGAGTAAAAAAAAAAAGTTACAACAAAAGATAGCTGGTGTGGCTTTATCAATATCAGAGAAAATTAAGGTGAAAGGATTACAAGATATTAGGAGGGACATTTCATATATTTAAATGGATTGGTTTATCAGAAAAATATAACTCTAAATTTACATCTACTTATATAGCCTCAAAATAAAGATAAGCAATCTATGATCCAGTCTTGTGAATTAAGGGGAGGCTGAGAAAAGACTTGAGACTGAGATAAGGAGTGGAGAGATGAACATCGAAAGAAAGAGTATTCCAGAAGGAAGGAAAAGCGTTTTCAGAGACTGAGGGCAAGAAAGTCTTAGAAACTTAAAGTGATATAGTCTTGCTAGAATGGAGAGAGAGAGAGAAAGGAGGGTGAGGAGGGAGAAAGAGAGAGAGATTGAGATTGAGAAAGAGGAATGGGAGTGGATGGGAAGAGGATTGCCTCATGAGAGAGCAATGATTGTTAAAAGGGGGCTAGAAAATGAGAATCATAGATATGATATTAAAAAGATGGGGGGGTAATGGACATTGGGGAGGGTATGTGCTATGGTTAGTGCTGTGAAGTGTATAAACCTGGCGATTCACAGACATGTACCCCTGGGGATAAAAATATGTTTATAAAAAAAAAAAAAAAGATGGGACTTTTTCCCAGAAAACAGGAAGTTTTGATGTATTATATGGTGGCTTGATCAGACTTTTTTTTTCAAGAGATCTCTCTTTCTGGTATGGGGGTAATGAATTGGAGGAAGGCAGGATTATTGGCAGAGAGACCTATTTCAATAATACAAGTGAGATGGTGTTGGCTGAGGTTGTGGAAATAGAAGGGAACAGATTTTTTAAAATAAAGTATCCCAAGTTTGTGAAATATTTAAATTTTTAGTGGGTTTCTTAGATTAATGAACGGGAAACTCAGCAATAAACGTAGGGGTTGAGAAATGTTTAGGACTGCAATTTTTTTCTTTATGTCTACAAAACCAACTGCATGGCAATGTTTTCTTTCATTTCCAAAGGTCAGGTTTTGTCAAACCACTGTGGATTAGTTGTAACTTTTTATTGGCAGATAAAAACAATTAAACTCCCTTGACTTTCTAGTTTAGAACTCCCTCCCTGTTTTTTTATTTTAGTTGACTTATTTAGATTCCTTGAGGAATGTGTATATTACTTGAAGTCCATTAAGGAGAATAATGGGGCTTTCTTGACATAGCACAACTTCTTAAGCTTCTCATTTGTTAACATCCTTTCTCAAACAAAATTCTGTATTAAAAGAGAAACAATAACCCATCAAGCAATTTAGTTATTTGGTTTATTATCTAACTACTTCCACTAGAATGTATTTTTTATGAAAGCAGGGACATTTTCTCTTTGTTCAAGCCTATATCCCCCTATACCTAGATTAGTACTCAGCATATACCAGGTACTCAATAAGCATTTATTAAATAAGTGAATGACAGGAATGAAGAAATCAAGGAATTTGCCTTAGGTTAATCAACTTCATTAAAATGTTTCTTTTCATTTCAATCTTACAAATTCATTTTATTTTCATGTAAAGTTTTGAAAGTCTGATATTAGAATGTTTGAAAATAAAGTGATTGTTTTTCATATTTGCAGGACTATCTCAAGCAGGTGCTGGACATTGATCTTCATGCTCAGATCCATTTTGGCAGGGTTTTTATGAAACCAGGGTATGAAAATAATCTTACTATCTCATATATGGGGTTGGTTTGGCTTGCTTTAACTAACAAAGTTTTAAATGCTTTCTTCTTACATATTCTTTTTTTTTTCCTTCTTACATTTTCTATTATGGATTATTTGCTCTAATAAAAGAAATAATAATACTATTAGAATTCCTTGCCAAGTCTAGCTCCTATCTGAAATGGGAATTCATCTTCCTTATAAATCACCTGGGTTTGTTATAAATGAAGCAAAGCAACTTTCCAAACCTTTTCTCTCTTTAGTTCCCATGTCTATTTCCTTCTTTCTTTTGCTCTTTCTCTTCTTAGTGCTTCTTTCTCTCATTTTAAAAACATTTTAGTATGAAAATTCTCAAAATTTGGGTGGCATCTGGGTGGCTCAGTCAGTTAAGTGTCTCCCTTCAGCTCAGGTCATGATCCCAGAATCCTGCAACAGGCTCCCTGCTCAGCAGGGAGTCTGCTTTTCCTTCTGACCCTTGCCCCTCTGGTGCTTTCTCTCTCTCATATAAATAAAATCTTGTGCTCGCTTCAGCAGCACATATACTAAAATTGATCAGATAAATAAAATCTTTAAAAAAAGAAAAAAATTCTCAAAATGCACAAAAGTAGGGAGTACAATGAAACCTCCGTGGAGGAGGAACTATCACCATTTTTCCATAACTGTTTTATCAATCCCCTTCCTCACCTTTTTGAGGGGACAGGGTACTAGATTGTTTGGTGTTTTTTGTTTTGGGGGGGGTTGTTTGTTTTGGATTATTTTAAAGCAAATTCTACAATGTCATTTTGGTATACATCTCAATTAATAATAACAATAACAGCAGCATTCTCTTGTGTAATCACAATGGTATTTTCACCTAACAAAATAAATAAGAATAACTATCATCCGATACCCTGATCATACTCAAAATTCTCCCAAATGTCAAGAAAAAGAATGCCTTCTTACATGTTTTATTTGAATTAGAATTTAGGTCAGGTCCATTCACTGTATTTGTTGTTAAATCTCTATTACATAATAACATTTACCTCTAACCTCCTTTTTTTGTCATGCCATTGACTTGCTGAAGAAATTGCATCCATTTGTCCTTATGAATGGATCTGGGTAATCACTTCCTTGTGGTGATGGTTAACTTGTTCCTCTCTTTTTCCAGTATATTCTACAGAGTGGAAGTTAGATCTAAAAGCTTGGTTACATTCAGACTCTTTTTTTTTTTTCCTCTGCAAAAATACTTCAAAAGTAGTGTTTCATATTGTTTATTACTACCTCCATGGAAAAAGAAAAATAACTACATTCCAAGATCTGGCACAACTCCTAAAGTACTGATGGAGGTCCTATAATCAGTTGTAAATCCTCAAAGAATGCCAATAATTGGTGTTGAAATATGTGTGGCCATGTCTTTAAGCAATAGTTTGCCTGTTTAGACCCCTGCTACTCTATAAACCTTTCATTCACTATTCAAACACACCTCCGTACTGTCAGGGACAACAGTAAATAATGGTTTAGTTCAGAACTATAATCTGATGGGTGCTCATGTGAACCTGAAGAGAGAGTAGATGTGAGACTTACTAGTTGTTATGAGTGAGCTTTGGGAACCATCAATAAATTCCAGATAACTTTTTTAAGTGTCAAGCCAGCCTTCCTAACCTCCCAGATTTATTGGGTACCTCTCATCAGGTCTAGGACAGAGATAAGGCTTTACTGCCATGATTTTGCCATTTAAGTATGAAGTTAAAATTAACCCTAAAGTCTTCTGCACAATTTGATAGAATTTAGAATTCTTGACATTATATTTCGGTAGTTGCCCCAATATTACTACTGCTAACAAAGCCCATTTATTATTGAAACTGTTGGATTTGGACCATTCTCATTAAGAATATTTTGTCTTGAAACACCTGGGTGGTTCAGACAGTGAAGCATCTGACTCCTGATTTCACCTCAGGTCATGATCTTAGGGTCTTGGGATCAAGCCCCATACTGGGCTCCACACTCAGCAAGGAATCTGCTGAGATTCTCTGCTCCTACCACTTCTCACTCTCTCTCTCTCTCGAATAAATCTTTTTTTTTTCTTAAAGAATATTTTGTTTTAAGCAAATATTACTATACTGTGAGTGCACAGGCCTTTTTTTTTCTGCCCCTATGGGCAGTTCTAATTCAATTGGAATACAAAGGACATCCCAAAAGCCTGTCAATGTGCTTCTCACTAACCTCAAAAATTGAATTGGCTATTCTTTTTTACAGTGAGAAGGAAACTGGTATTAGTTGCTCTCATCTGTAGAGGAGAATTATTTGTGGGTGGGTTTTTTAAAAAGATTTATTTACTTATTTATTTTAAAGAAGGGCGAGGGGGCAGAGAGAATTAGAAGAGAATTATTTGTAATATCTATTATTTAAATTAATCTCAGCATCTGTGATATATATAATTTTGGTACTATTTTTATTTTCAGTTTATTTTTTGCCACTCATTAAGGCCCATCAGTTCCTAATGTTTATTTTCCTCCCTTAAAGTCATTACACTGTGTGACCTCAGACATTGTATAAATGATATTACATTCTGATCTCAAGAGGAAAACTGAATAGGTGCTCAGTTCCAAGGAAATGGCTTTCCAGAACTTAAACAAAAGCTTCACAGTCTAGCAATAGGACACTTATGATACAATGCATGATAAAATGTTTTGTTGTAATAGAATCTTTTTAAATGAGTACCTTTTGAGAAATCACAGAACCTGTCTGCAAGATGCAAAAGGATTTAAGTTGGCTTTAAATATAGTAGAAGGAAAGTGTAACGCATTCCCTCCTCACTGTTATTATATGTGTTAGTTTGCTTTAATAAAATGGTTTAGAAGTTTAAATGGGCTTCCTTTACTTGGCCAGAATTTATACCTGTCTAAAGATGAGAAGAATTTAAAGGTAATTGCTCCTTAATAGTAGAACAAGAAGAAATATAAAAAGCTCAAGAACAATTTAGCTTTGCTCTTCCCACATATGGTGCATTAAGAGTGTAATTAACCTCTTTCATTTTAGACAGAGAGATACTCAAAAAAACATTTGGATTTGGAGTATTATCAGTCAGGACTACCAATCACAATTTTTGTGGGTCATATACAGTGAACATAGCTGTTATCAAGAGTGTATCTTGGAAATTATTTTCATCACATAGTAACAGTCATGGCCAAATAACCTAGTCATAAATTGATAGGATAATCTAATCTAGTTTTTCTAAAACACAGCAAAGAATCAAAAAGTAAGCAAAAGAGGTGTCAGAGTAGCCAAAAATAGATGTTACAAAGTATACATACTGATACTTCACAGCAAACCTTCTAAGGGCCTTATCTAATTACGAGCCATAAGGTTAGTGAAATCTTGGTTCAAATCTCTGTTTCGTCACCTAGTAGCTAAGAGATTTGGACCAAATTTCTTAATCTCTCTGAGTCTGTTTTCTCATATATAAAATGGGATGATAATTGTCACCTCATGGGATTGTTGTGAGAGTTAAAATGAAATAATGGATGTAATGCAGATGTTTCTTAAAAATAGTAACATATTATTATTATTCTGACAATATAATTATTACTACTATTCTTGGTTCCCAAACCTAAAGCCAGCTTTTTTTTTCCCTTTTTTAAGAGAGGGAGTGTGGGGAGGGGCCGAGGGAAAGGGAGAAAGAGAATCTTAAGCAGACTCCATGCCCAGTACAGAGCCCAACAAGAGGCTCCATCTCACAACCCTGAGATCATGAGCTGAGCTAAAATCAAGAATCAGCTGCTTAAATGACTGAGCCACCTAGGCGCCCCCTAAAGTCAGCTTTAAGGGCTCAGATGACAGAGTCTAGCGTTAAGGGGAGCCACAGAAAAAAACTAGGGGGAAAAAAGAAATAAGAAGTGCAGTGTGTAGTGTAGAGTTATGGTTTATAGGTAAAAACAATACACAACACACCCTTGTGACCCAATGTCACTTTAGTGTAGCAGAGTAGAATAAGTTAGTAATGATGGGAGCTCTTGGGAGGCTCAGTCAGGTAAGCATCCAACTCTTGACTTAGGTCCAGGCCATGATCTCGGGGTTGTGAGATTGTACCCCACCTTGGGCTTACATGCTGGAGGTGGAGCCTGCTTAAGATTCTCTCTCTCCCTCTGCCCCTCCCCTGCCCCTGCCCTTGCTCTCTCTCTCTCTCTCAAAACAAACAAACAACTTAATAATGGTTACAAGTCATCAAAAAATGCTAATGTTTATCAGATTATTGCAAAAGGTATGAGTGGTCCATATTTGAAAGACCAAGCTGCAAAAATAATAAAATAAAATGATAAATATAATAATAATAAATATATAAATAAATATAAATAAGAAATAAAATAATAAAAATAAAAACAATTTAGGTACTTAAAAAGATAATTTTTCAACTACATGGAAATTTTAGCATTCCCTAAGGATTCTGTATGCTCAGGTTTCATTAGTATAATGAAATTTTTAGCTGGAAATTCATATAAAATATAGTCAAGAAGAAAAAAAAATTCACTATTTTTGACTACCCGCCCACTCTGTGCTACTCACACTCATCCCTTCCTACACACCCCCATGATAAGGATTCATATCAGATAAGATTCATGTCAGAATCTTGAGGAAGTATAATTCGAAAATATTTTTAATTACTGTTGCTTTAATTTTGTTCTAGTCATGATATTTTATTTATTTTGACATTTCAAAAAATTACCTTCATAGGAGGCCAGTTTTTATGTTTATTGCTGAGTATAGTTTTAAAAGGTTGAGGAATAATCATCTTGAACAGCAGGCATTTATCTGATAGACATGTATTACCAGGTAGTCTTCTGATAATAAGAATGATGTTCTTCATCTCCAGCAAAAACAATATAGACATTATTAGCCAGAGGGGTGAAGAAACTCCAGGATTTGAGATACACTTCTCTGGCACTAACAGGAAGGGGGAAGAAAGTGAGCTGCAGAAAACCAAGAAGTTTGGTTACTTGAAAACAGAAGATACTAAAAACAAATTAATTTAAATGCTCTTGAAACTTCAGGGTATAAAGGCTTAGGGAAGAGTCAACAGAAAAAAAAATACTTTCATATGATAAATATCCTATATGCAGAGCCATGTAGCAAGAAAACTAAAGTATTTAATTTACTCGTCGTATTACTTAGCAGTTACTAACAAATAACCTCTTTTATTCTCTAGCCTGCCAACAACATTTGCAACTTTGGATATTGATGGTGTAAGAAAAATAATCTTTGCACTACCAGGTAAGAATAATTAAAATAGTTTCTTTTGCTTTTTCTGGAAAAATGATCAAAATCTTTTTGAATCCCTCTCAGAGCATTTGATTTTGAATCCGAAAGACCTGGGTTCAAGACCCAGCTTTACTTATGCTATGACCTTGGACAAATAACTTCTTTGAAGCTAATTCTTCACCTATAAAACAGGGCTAAAATCTGCTCTGTAGGACTGGTGTAAAGGTCAAATTAGATAGTGTCTTTCAAAGCATATTCCAAACCCTAAGATGATAATCAAATGTTAGCTGTCCCTAGATCCTTCTGGGGGTACCTGCTTTTCCTTACAGAAAATTGGTCAAAGTTAGCAGTCTAGTCACCTCCCATAGTAGCAGTGTTGTGTTCAGAGGTCCAGACATCCTTGAATCAACCATACGAGTAAATACTAGAGCAAAAAAAATACAAAACTGCCTTTGGTCCTTTCCAGATTTGGACTGGGGCCAGGAGACAACACGGAAGGAGGGACTAATAGTGCTGGTGCTTCTCAGCCAAATCCCAGCCATCATCAGTTTGACCACATCACTGTCCCCAGGCTTGCTCCCATGTGAGCAGAAACTCATATGTTCAAATTGTAGAAAAAGCAAAGTGGTTCCATTTATAAAGACTTCCAATTTTAATTTTTATTGATTTTGGCTTACAAAATCCATTTTGTAAAATGGTAATGCCTTAAAAAGCCATGCTTTTTAAGGCATTACCAATCTTGATAAATTCTAAAGCAGTTTAGAAGTTTTATACATCTACTATTATTTTATACATCTACATCTACTATTTTTTCAACTTTTAAAATTATCTTCTGATCTGTAGCAGTGTTCCATTCTCTGTTTCTTGGCACAGATTCCTTCAGAAAATAACCTGCTTATTCCTTTCAAATGCACAAATATTGTGACTTTGGGATATTTATCTGCTTTTTATTTTAACTAAATTCAAAATAGAGTATAAAGAAAGGAAGGCAGGCAGAAAAATTTGAAAAGCTTTTTTTTGAGGTTTGAGTTTTGAAAGCATTTTTAAAGTTCTTATGTATAAGCATAAAAGAGATTAGATTTCTATCCCATAAGAAATTTTAAGAGAGAAGACATGTAAGTAAATTAGTCCTTAAAATGTATCTACAACATAGAACTCCTTGGGGCCTTTATTAGGGCCTTTAATATATAAATTATATATATAATATATATTAATTATTATATTATAATTATTATAGTATATTATTATATAATATACTATAATTATTATATAAACATTATATATATTAACATATAATATATATTATATATACATATACTTATGTACTCTGAAAAAAAAATGTGGTCCTCTTCTTGACTTCATTTTGCCTATGCAAGACTTACTCTGTCTTCAGAAGATATGATTTGACCTATAGACAAAGAAACAATGTTACAGTGGGAGCCTATTTTGCTGTTACTTCTAAACTTGATTTGCCAAAGAAGTGATAATTAAATAACCTATTTCCAAAGTGCTACTTTCACTTGAAATTTTCTCTGCCCAACCTGAATGAACCAAAAGAGGGCAGCAATAACCCAGATGTTCAGATTGTGGAACCAGTAAAGTGGTTTCTTTTAAAAGGACTTTAAAATTCATGATTATATTTCTGCTTTCCATGATTATATTTAAAGCCATTATTAATCTTGATAGCTTTTAAAGCAGTTTAAAAGATTTATGTATCTACTTCATTTTGTGGAAGAGTAAAATTAGATTCAGAAAGGTTTGGAACTTACCCTGAACAAAAAAGTGTTGCTCAGTTTATTTAGTTAACAGTACCACGCAAGAAACTAAATCTGTGATTCTCAGCACATTTTTTTCATAGCCTACTCTTCCTTCCTTCCTTCAAAGTGCATGACACACCCAGATTTCTTCTTGGAAAGGTACAACTGAATGCCTCAAATTTTTCTTATAACTTTTTTTTTTTTTAAGACTAATTTATTTGAGAGAGAGAAAGAGCGAGGGGCAACAAGGGCAGAGGGAGAGGGAGAGAGTCTCAAGCAGACTCTACACTGAGCATGCAGCCAGATGTGGGGTTCGAACCCACAACCCCAAGATCACAACCTAAGCCAAAAACAAAGAGTCAGGTGCTTAACTGACTGCACCACCCAGGAAATCCAGTTTTTTCTTATTATAACTTTAAAAGAATTTGGTATTTCTATTAGTCTGCTAAGGCTGCCATAACAGAGTATCACAGACCAAATGGCTTAAATAACTGATAATATATTTTTTCACACTTCTGGAGACTCAAAGTCTAAGACCAAGATGCCGGCAAAGCTGGTTTCTGTTGAGTCTTTCTTCCTGGCTTGCAGATGGTCACCTTCTCACCGTGTCCTTATGTGACTTTCTTCTGTGTATGTGCACTCGTGGTGTTTCTCCTTCTTTTTATACAGACACCAGTCTCATTGGACTGGGACCTCACCTTTACAACCTCATTTAACTTTGATTACCTCTTTAAAGGCCCTAGTATCTACAAATACAGTCATATTGGGTGCTAAACTTTAACATATGAATTTGTAGGGACACAATTCAGTCCATAACAGTATTTATCTTCAAGTCCTTTGTGTCTTAAATTATTTAGTTTTTTTTTTTAATATAAAGAAATTTCTGGGTAGAGGGGGGGTTACAGATACATTTCTTTTTTTTTTTTTAAGATTTTATTTATTTATTTATTTGACAGAGAGATCACAAGTAGGCAGAGAGGCAGGCAGAGAGAGAGGAGGAAGCAGGCGTCCCGCTGAGCAGAGAGCCCGAAGCGGGGCTTGATCCCAGGAACCTGGGATCATGACCCGAGCTGAAGGCAGAGGCTTAACCCACTGAGCCACCCAGGTGCCCCATAGATACATTTCTTTATGCTTAACCTATTTCTAAATGCTTTTGTCCTGAGCATGTATTACTATGACAATTTTAAAACATCTTAAAAAATAGCAAGTAGAATCTGCTTTAAAATTTATCAAGATTGGTAATAGCTTTCAATGTGTAGTTCTCAGAAAAGTGGAAATAAATGGTGTAAACAGCTTCTGGGAATCAGAAGTTTCTGCATTTCACTGGTAGATTTCATGTTTCCACGTTCTGTGGCATTTGGTTGATTGTGGCTCTATTCTGGAGTCCTTTGGGATTTAGAAGAGGAAGACTAGTGATTAGTCTCCTCACTCTTTATGATGAATGAAGGTATAGACAGAATTATTTGGCAAATTTTTGTATGTATACTATAAATAACTGCTTTGTTGACTTTCAGGGAATCCTGTGTCAGCCGTGGTCACCTGCAATCTCTTTGTTGTGCCTGCACTGAGAAAGATGCAGGGCATCTTGGATCCTCGGCCCACCATCATCAAAGCCAGGGTAATGTTATCTAAATGACCAGGAACCAAAACTGAAGCCTAATAACAATTAGGGATATGATTTCCCAACTGCCCAAAACATCTAAAATTTTATATTAGTTTTGAGGGGAAATGTGGTTATATTCTCCCCTTCATGATAGAAAATGGAGAGGATAGGGTCCCTTTTATTCCCAGCCCAAATTATTCCATGACTTCTAAAGTGAATCATTTTCTCCAGCTAGAATCCATACAAAAGTGGATAGGTAAAGATAAAATGGTAAATAGAATAAGGCTAGCACTACCCTAAAACTAAACCTAAAAGGGACAAGAATTTCCTTTCCATTGTGCAAACTCACACAGGACAGCAATTTATCTGCTCGCTTTTTCTGGGACCTCACTGATAAATTTTAAATTGTCCAGAAAGAGATAATCAATAGACTAGAAGACTAGTGAATCAGAAGGAAAGGGTGACCACATTGTGTGGAAAAAGGAGAACTAAGGCTGAGGAATTATGCTTATAGTAAAAGTCACCCAAAAATTAGAGTGTCCTTCTCTACCAACACTAAATCAAATTCAATTTGATTTACTACTACTCAACTGATTATGTAACACACTTTCTGTATAACTAATGAACAATTTTCTTGGCAATATAACCTAAAAGATCAAGCCATTGATCTTTTAAAAGTTTGATTGAGATACAACTGATATACAAAAAATTGAGCATTTTAATGAAATTGGATGTATGCATATGCCCATATCATCACCACAGTCAACTTACTAAACATACCCAATACCTCCATCAATTTTCCTGTGGTTTTTTGTGGTTTTGTTTTTTATGTGTTTGATTTGTGGCATGAACATTTAACATAAGAACTACCCTTTTAACATATTTTAAGTGCAGAATACCATGTTGTCTACTATAGGTACTATGTTGTACAAGGGATCTCTAGAACTCATTCACCTTGCAGAAGAGAAAATTTATACCCGTTGAGCAACAACTCCCCATTGCCCCCTCCCCTCAGCCTCTGACAATCACCATTCTATTCTGTGCTTCCATGACTATTTTAAATAAGTACCTCATATAAGTGGAATTATGCAGTATTTATCCTTCTGTGACTGGTTTATTTCACTTAGCATAATGTAATCTAGGTTTATCCATGTTGCCACAAATGGTAGGATATCTTTCTTTTTTAAAGCTGTGAATTGTGTGAATATAGCATTCTCCTCCAATCATCTATCAATGAACACTTGAGTTGTTTACTTATCTTGGCTATCGTGAATAATGCTACATGAGGGTGTCGATATCACTTTGAAATCCTGATTTCAGTTCTTTAAGATATATACCCAGAAATAGAATTGCTCTGTCATATGTTCACTTTTTAATTTAATGAGGGGAAACCTCATACTCTCTCCCTCAAGCACTAGTGGCTGAACCATTCTACATTCCTACCATTATATAAGTATTTCAGTTTCTCTACATCCTTGCAATACTTACCTTTTGTGTTGTTGTTTTTATAATACCCATCCTAACAGTTGTGAGATGGTATCTCATTGTGGTTTTGATCTGCATTTCCCTGAGATTAGTGATGTTGAGCACTCTTTCATATACCTAGTGGCCATTTGTGTATCTTCTTTAGAGAAATGTCTATTCAACCCCTTTGCCCATTTTTTTTAAGATTTTATTTATTCACTTGACAGAGATCACAAGTAGGCAGAGAGGCAGGCAGGCAGAGAGAGAGAGGAGGAAGCAGGCTCCCCGTTGAGCAAAGAGCCCGTTGTAGGGCTCGATCCCAGGACCCTGAGATCACTACCCAAGCGAAGGCAGAGGCTTAACCCACTGAGCCACCCAGGCGCCCCCTCCTTGCCCATTTTAAAATCAGATTGTCTTTTCACTATTGCATTGTAAGAGATTCTTATATATTTTGAGCATAGACCCCTTATCAGATAGATGGTTTAAATATTTTCTCCCACTCCTTTGGTTCCCTTTTCTTACTGTTGTCTCCATTGTAGTGCAGAAGCTTTCTAGCTTGATGTAGTTCCACTTGTCTAATTTTTATTTCATTGCTTATGCTTTTGGTGTCAAATCTTAGAAATTATTGCTAAGGCCAAACAAAAAGCTTTTCCTGTATATTTTCTTCTAGTTTTATATTTTCAGGTTTTACTATAAGTCCTTAATCCATTTTGAGTTGATTTCTGTGTATTGTGTAAAAAAAGGAGTCCCAATTTAATCTTTTGTGTATATATATATCCATTTTATTCAAATACCTAAACTGTTAACAGATATGACAGAATAACTATGATTAGTTAACAGGAAGAACACAAGGCATATAAAAGGAAGAAGAAATATTAATAAAATATTAGTATGAGAATATATAGGATAAAACATTAAGAAAATCTAGGCTTCAGATATTCTTAACATTAACCTTTTAAATACTGAGATTTTGTAGACTAGTATATGAAGGGATATCCTCCTTTTCTTAAAAGTTTAAAGTTCAACTAGATATTTCTGAAAACAAATTATTTTGGGTTTTTGTTTCAATAATCCTAGCAGTTGTCTTATTTTAAATTTAATGGAAAAAGAAGAAAAAAGCTATCAATGAACAAGAAGTATTCTGATCAAATAAGAAGGTCAGAGTTATAAAGCTTAGACATCTAAACAGTAATATGAATTTGCTCACTATTTTCATATTTGCTATTTAGGAAATAAGAAAAATCCACATTGTTATAAGAGAGAAAATGAGGACTTCTCTTTGACTTTGCAGAGTTCTTATGAATCTTTCCCATTTTTGAAGAATTCTTACAATTCTTTTGAATCTTTATTTCTCATTTTAACATTCACCATCTCTTCTTTAAAACTGACATTGTGGCAGTTATCCTTACTGACAACAGTGATTACTAAAGAGAGTGTCCTTCGCACATTGTTCACACTGCTGCTCATTCCTGTCAACTCATGGAATTGACAGTTGGTCTAAGAATCAGTCACACTCCTTTCTCCCACAGAGCAGCGTCACTGGGACTGTCAGAATGGGTCATCAGTGTGTTTGGCTGTTGACTTCTTTTGTTTTTAACTCCGAAAATCCTCCCCACACTTTTCCTGACAGAACTGCCACTTTAAATATATATATATTTTTTTTAAGATTTTATTTATTTGACAGAGAGAGAGAGAGAGTTCACAAGTGACAGAGAGGCAGGCAGAGAGAGAGAGGGGGAAGCAGGCTCCCTGAAGAACAGGTAGCCCGATGTGGGGCTCGATCCCAGGACCCTGAGATCATGACCTGAGCCGAAGGCGGAGGCTTAACCCACTGAGCCACCCAGGCTCCCCAAAACTGCCACTTTTAGAACGTAACTTTATTCACTTTCTTGAAACATGGTAAAACCTGTTGTTTCAATATTCTGACCAGCCAATACGCAGCACACAGACACCACTTATTACTGTTCTCCAAAATGGTTGTCATAATTGGCCTCTCCCAATCCTTACTGCTTTCAGGAAGTGAGGTGGTTGTTAAATGCTGGTGTCAGTAACTCACAGTGCTGAATTTGAGGCAGCTGGCCTATGGTTAGAGCAATGCTGCATTATTTTAAAGGATCAGCACCAAAAAAAATGTCATTCTTTTATATTTATGCATTCTGACAAGCATCAATTTAGAATAAACACTTTCCCTATGTCCTTGGTCAGTTATGGTTGAAGTTGAAATACTTCTGGTTTTCAGTAGACAATCAGAAACATAATCTTAATTCATTGAATTCGTAACCTAATATTTCTACAAAAGGATATCCTTTTGTTTCCTTAATGTATTTCCTTAATATCCCATCAAAGTACCCTGTACTGCTCCTTGTTGTCAACTTTTTTCTCCAGAAACATAACTGAGATAACTCCTATTACTATGACTAGCCCACCTCAGGTAGTGATTAAGAGAAGGGAAAGGGAAAATATTTCCATCTCCCATGGGACCAGGTCAGCATGTCCTGGGAGAGTATGGGCATGTTGAACTCTACTGGACTATTCTAATTTTTCCATCTTACCTCTTCTCTTGAACATTACTGACCTCATGCTGTAAGAACTTGGTGAATGCTTTCTCTCTGCTGTCATAAACAGTAAAATACAAAGCACTTTAACAAAATTCTTATTTTGTTTGAAAATTACTGGGGTGCTTGGGTGGCTCAGTCAGTTAAGCATCTGCCTTCAGATCAGGTCATGATCTCAGGGTCCGGGGATCAATCTCACATTGGTCTCCCTGCTTCTCCCTTTCCTCCTCCCTCTTCTTGTGCTCTCTCGCTCTCTCTCCTTCTCTGTCAAATAAATAAATAAAATCTCTTAAGAAATAGAAAATTACTAAGGTATTTGCAACTATAGAGAGAAATATGATTGTTTATTGTGACAAGAGCAGTCATTGATCATCAAAAGATATATTGGATGCATGTTTTATGAGAATATTACAGCCTGTGGTTTAAAAAAGATAGGTAAGGATCTCTCTGGTAGACTAATGAAATCATTGCCTCACAACTTCATAGTACTTATCTAAAAAGCTAGTGTAAAGCTGCCATAACCATACTTTGGAAGCTTTGACCAGACTGGAGCCAAGTCCAGGCCCCCAGGACCAACCAGGGCCTTGAGCATGTTATTTTGGGCTCCCACCCACATGAATCCTCTTTGGTCATCTGTTTTGTCACAAACTCTCTTCTCCAATCTATACAGTCCTGAGTCCCAACTATTCCCATGAATCTTTTGGAGCTCACTGCCATCAAATCTTCCAGTGACATTCAGGTCTTTGGCAAGTGTCTCATAGTCTACCTCTGTACCTCACCTCTTACTATCAGTTGCTTTATTTCCACAATTCTAAATACCTTTATTTCCACTTCAGCAACTCACACATACATCCTTTTTCAATACCTGAAGTACTCCATCTCAAAAACACCAAGTCTTGTGTACAATTTAGGAAAAACAGCAAGTTACCTATCCATAGACATAAAAGGGTATAAATACTACTTTTACTTCTACCCTTTTCTATCAGTCCTTAAGCCCCTCTGGCTCTGTCACTTTCCTCATCCAACCTAAATCCTGTAGTGTAGCATGTTAGGCATGTCAACTTTTTATTTTTGCCTCTTCCTTCCACAATAGCCCACTCCAAAAAGCCACAAACTTGGATCAATCCTCCCTTCTTTATCCTTCACTTTCATTTCTAGGCCACAACTAGAGAGAAGAGTCTACAGCTGCTCACATTATCACTTCCAATTTACAAACCTCATCAAGGACCCAAATTCCCCTTGTGATCCTTTTATATCCTATGGCTCAACTTCTTCCATTCGTTTCTACAGCCTTCCAAATCTTCACCATTCTCCTAAAACTGCCTTCGCCATCCATATCCCTTGACTTATGTAAACATAAGTCAATAAACCTGACTTTGAATAAACCTGGCTCCAGCATTTACTAGATTATAACCCTTGACATGTTTAACGATTTTCCTTCTTCTAATCTTGCGTCCTCTTAAACCTCCAATCTAACTCTAATCATGTAAGCTTCTCTGACTAAAATGCTTCCATCTTCCCATGACCCCAGGGTTAAATCCAAACTTCTCACATGAACATAGGAGGCCCTTCATCCCAAGGCCTTTTTTCCCCCTCCAGCTTCACCAGCATCTCATCCTGCACTCTCACCATATTAAACCATTTACTGCTTCCAGAATGGATATGAGACCCCCTTGCCTGTGCCTGTGATTATTCCCATTCCTAGAAGTTTCTTCCCCAACCACCACCATTTCCTTTCTCAGCTTTCAAGATTCCTTAGTCATAAAACTCAGTACCGCATCCCCTGTGAAGCCTTTTTCAGTGTCCCTAAAAAGGGTTGATTACTTAGCATCTTTGTGCCCTTTTAATATCATATTAACAGCTAGGAATAAAATTATTCCACTGTATTTGCAATTAATTATTTACTCTGAGAATTCTGTAAGATCACTTCTCTATAAGATGGGCAGGACAAAAAGGAAAAACAAAATATTCTCCTTTTTTTTAAGTTAATAAATTTTATTTTTTAGATACAGGTTCACTGCAAAACTAAATGGAAAGTACAGAGAGTTCACATATACCCCCTGTCCTCACACATGCATAACCTCTCCCACTGTTGACCTCTGCACCAAAGTGGCACATTCGTTATAACTGATAAACCTACACTGATAACATCATTACCACACAAGGTTGCCAAGGGTTCCCTGTTGGTGTTGTATATTCTGAGGGTCTTGACAAATGTATAATTACATGTATCCACCACTGTCCTGTCATACAGCTTAGTTTCACTGCCCTAAAATTACCTTCTGTGTCCTGCCTATTCATCCCTTCCTCCATGCTAATTTGGATCTTTTTACTATCTCCATAGTTTTGTCTTTTCCAGAATTATGTGGCCTTTTTAGACTGACTCTTTTCACTTAGCAATATGGCTATATGTTTCCTCTAAATCTTTTAATGGATTCATAGCTCATTTTTTCTAGTGCTCAATAATATTCATTGTCTGGGTGTGCCACCATTTATCTATCCATATACCTGCTGAGGGACACCTTGATTACTTCCAGGTTTTGACAATTATGGATAAAGCTGCTACAAACCCATGTGCAGGTTTTTGTGTGGACATAATTTCCTATTTTGTTGGGTAAATAGCAAGGAGCGCAATTGCTAAATTTAATAGCAAGAGTATGTTTAATTTGGTAAGAAACTACCAAACAATCTTCCAAAGTGGCTATACCATTTTGCATTCCTACCAGGAATGAATAAGGGTTCCAATTCCTCCACATTCTCACCAGGATTTGATGTGGCCAGAATTTTGCATTTTAGCCTTTGATAGGTATGTAATGATATCTCATTGTTTTAGTTTGCAATTCCCTAATGACTTATGATGTTGAATATCTTTTAATATGCTTACTTGCCATCTGTATGTGTTCTTTGATGAGCTATCTATTGAGGTCTTTTACCCATATTTTTTTAGAGATTTATGTATTTATTTATTTATTTATTTATTTGAGAGAGAGAGAGTGCACACAGGGGCAGAGGGAGGGGAGAGGAAGAGAGAATCTCAAGCAGACACCCTGCTGAGTATAGAACCCAATGCAGGGCTCCATCTCACAACCCTGAGATCATGACCTGAGCTGAAATCAAGAGCCACCCAGATGCCCCTTGCCCATTTTTTGAAAATTTTTATTTATTTGAGAGAGAGAGAGAAAATGACAGACAGAGAAAGAGCATGAGAAGGGGGAGAATCAGAGGAAGAAGCAGACTCCTTGCTGAGCAGGGAGCCCGACACAGAACTGGATCCTGGGACTCTAGGATCATGACCCGAGCTGAAGGCAGTCACTTAACCAACTGAGAAACCCAGGTGCCCCTCCTTGCCCATTTTTTTAATCAAGTTGTTATTGAGTTTTAAGAATTCTTTGTATGTTTTGGATAACAGGCCTCCATTAGATGTTTTTTACAAATATTTTCTCCCAGTTTGTGGCTTGTCTTCTTATTCTGTTGACTTTTCTTTTCTAATTTTCTCCCATAAATATTTACCTGTTAATATTTACACCCTATAATACTATACCACATAATACAGTTTGTCTCTTGAGTGACTATTGCATGTCAGAAAAATATTCAAAAGGAAACAGAGGAAACAGTCTGAGTCCATAGCCCACTTCAATTTTGAATGAATAGAAGAAGTCATTGAAGTGAAACATCAATTTTTTCACCAAAAAAAAGTCTGTGTTTACTCATTCATGTACATCATTCTTGTAAGCACTGACACTCATAGTAAGTGGTTTCTGAAGCTGAGTGATATAATATGCCAGAACTATAATGTCAGTACAACTAAATATATTGGCTAATAAGGTATTCTGTGTTTTAGTAAAATACCATAAAAATCTAGTCAGTTTCATCTCTTGCTGTAATTCATTCTTGTTTCTTAAATTACCACAAATATCTTCCTTTAAAACAAACAATCCCATTTCGTAGGTGAACAAACTGGTACAGGAAAGCAAAATAATTTGCTAATACAGCACATCCATTAGGAGTACAAGTGGGAGCCAAACCTAGCTGTCAGATATCACCCCATCCTGGTGTTTGTCCCACCGAACTACCAAGAGCCAGTCCGTGCCCTTGCTGAGGGAAAAAAATCTGCTTAAACACTTAGCAAATAACACAGCCATGGGAATGGCTCTTGTAGTTTCATTCTGGAGAACACCCATACACACAGAGAGGAACTGAAAAAGAGACATTTTTGCCATCAAAATAAGCACACAATAATTTAGGAATAATGGCAAGTTACACCTCAGTAGATATAAAATAGTTGCATATGATTTAATTAAGGAAAAACACCTTAGAATTGAATTTTATTCAGGATTCCAGAGGAAAAGCAGGGATGGTCAGAGTGAATAATTAGAATGTTTAAAAACAGCGTAAACAGGTAGAGAGAGGGTGGTTGGGTTATGGTAGGGAGAGGGTGGTTGGGTTATGGACATTGGGGAGGTTATGTGCTACGGTGAGTGCTGTGAAGTGTGAAAACCTGGCGATTCACAGACATGTACCACTGGGGCTAATAATACATTATATGTTAATAATAAATAAATAAATAAATAAATAAATAAATAAATAAATAAAAATAAAAACAGCGTAAACAGAATGGATTGAAGATAGACTTACTTAAATCAAAATTTCTAGGATCTTCAAGTTATATTTTATCACTGGTCTAAGTTATACCTGTTTTAGTTGGATAAAGGGTTTCTGGACCATTTTAAGGTAGAGTAACAAATGATTATTATGCTAATAGAAAATGAACAAGTCTTATATTCACTAACATTGAACTAATCTTTGATGGACTATAGTCCATAATTATACACTGTATTAGCTTGTTCAAGGGATACCTCTTAGGCACCTGGTAACAACACATTATCACTTTAATTTATAGGATTTCAGGGTAAATTTAATGAAATAGATTTTTTTAATGGCTCTAGGCTAAAGGTTAATTAGTCATTCCATATTGTGTGTAAATTGAAGTTGCTATATTAGAGAGGATTTTGTCCTTATTGGGAAGATATGAAAGATGCCCAGCAAAGACTCATTCATAGGAATTCTTTTAGTACCATTGATGTGCTAAACAAAAATGGTATAACTTTTGGAATAGACTACTTTTATTTGCCTTAAACAAAATTATATCTCAGTATTGGGACACTAGGGAAATATTCAAGAGAAAAGGTAACTAGCCCTTTTATTTTAGGGGTAGGTATATGAATGGGTAGCTAAAGAGTGTCTCAGTAAATATTTATTGTAGGGATAGACAGATTGACAGTCATATAAATGGATATTGAGCTTATTTGTTTGTTTAGTTCTATTTCTTTTATTTTCAGTGTTTAAAAAAATCTGCTTTGAAAAAAAATTTGCTTTGATTTTTCAATTTATAAATCAGAGGTATCTATACTATCAACCCATAAAATTAGACTTCAAAAATAGACCTTATCTTTTTCATCTGCCCTTTTCCCCACTATGAATACCAACTTCTTAGCCTTCTTTTCTCTTTTCACCAGAGCAACCCAGCCTCTGGACTTCCTGTATTAGAAACATAAGGTGGCAGTGGTGGAAACAGCAGAATGCCAGGATATTTTTCATGTCTACTTTATTCTTTGCACAACTTCCACCACCCTGTAGTTTTAAGAGATGATCAGGTGATAGAGTTTGTTTTCATTTACTGTGTATTCTATAGTTATCATGTGATGTAAAACTGGACCCTCGCCCAGAATACCATCGGTGTATACTGACTTGGCATCACCAAGAACCACTGCCTTGGGCACAGAGTACAGGTTAGTCATTCATACCGGTGGGTATTTCTATGCATGTATCCTGTTAAAACACAAAACTACATATAACCTCTCTTCCTTGGATATACCTAATTTTGTAATTGTTATACATTGTCCTTTTTGAAAAAGTAGATGAGTTAAATTATTCCCAAACTGCACAGCGTAGGAAGAAAACAAGAGTAAAAACAAAATTTTTTAATAAAGGTTTACTTATTCCATTGAACCATATTTTCTAGATACACTTTTGAAATATAATTCTAGAATTATGGAAGTTTTTTTAAAAGATTTTATTTATTTATCTGTCAGAGAGAAAGAGCACACAAACAGGGGGAGTGGCAGAGGCAGAGAGAGCAGTAAGCTCCCGCTGAGCAGGGAGCCCGATGTGGTACTCAATCCCAGGACCCTGGGATCATGACCTGAGCTGAAGACAGCTGGTAAACCACTGAGCCACCCAGGCTTCCCAAGAATTATGGAAGACTTTTATGTATATGTTCAACCTCTAAGTCCTGAGTATAAAAGTTTGGTTGTAGAAAAAGGAGGGTACTATGATTATGCTACCCTGTAATGTGAGATTCAAGCTAAATTATAATGGGATTCTCTGTAGCCTCTATTATATCTTAGATATTGGTAAAGTTTAAGGACTAAGAAATCAATATTGATAACTCAAGAGTTCTATAGTTACCTCCTCTAGACTTTAAACTTTTATTCTCAAGTATTCTAGTCATATTTACCTAACTTTTGATGTGTCTCCAGAAAAACTGTATTACCCTTTAAACAAAGGTCCTATCAAGTGCAATTTTCAGTTAACATAGTGACTGAATACATAGGCAGTGTTTCCTTCAGACTTGCATTCAAATTGGCCACCAACTAGTTAATAAGACCGTAGGCAAATTACCTAACCTCTTTTGAATCTTTGTTTTTTTTTTAAGATTTCATTTATTTGACAGAGATCACAAGCAGGCAGAGAGATAGAGAGAGAGAGGGAAGCAGACTCGCTGACTGAGCAGAGAGCCCGATGCGGGGCTCGATCCCAGGACCCTGAGATCATGACCTGAGCCGAAGGCAGAGGCTTAACCCACTGAGCCACCCAGGCGCCCCATCTCTTTTGAATCTTATACAAATAAGATAGTTAAGGAAACTACACGCTGTGCTGTCCAGCACTTAGTAAACACTGAAGAAATGGTTATTGTTTTTTTAAAAATAAGTTTTAAAAACCTCTCTTTTCAGACACACATAACATTTTAGCCTGAACTGAAAAATTCGGTGGCATTTTGCATAGTGCTATAAAATCCTGTTTTGTTCTTTGAAGCAGTAATTTCTAATGTTTATTTTTAAAGTTTAGTGAGAAGGAAGTAGGATACTGTAGCAAGGCTCCCCTTCCAAGGGGAAGCCTGATCTTCTGTCTTCCTCTCAAAGACCTGTGTTTCTGTTCCATGGTGTTTATTTTGAAAAGAACTGCAAGGACTCCCAACTGTATGCACTGTGATGTTGCTGCTGTAATGAGATTTTTCTTTCTAGGTAATCAGATGAGCAGCCGTCTGATGAGCATGCGCAGTGCCAACGGGTTGTTGATGCTACCTCCAAAGACAGAGCAGTATGTGGAGCTCCACAAGGGCGAGGTGGTGGATGTCATGGTCATTGGACGGCTATGATGGTCACCAGAGCGAGAAAGCTTTGATGCATGTCCACATATCATTGACTGTATCCTGTAATATGCAACGGCACAGCTAGTTTTTCTGATTTGGATAAAAGTTGATCTGTATAGTCAACATCTTGAACTATATTTCAGAAGAATTTAAATACCTTTTAAAGAAAAAATACCTAAAAATAAATCTTAACAGACAACTCTATTCTGATTATATCAAAGCAAATTTTTCCTTTCCTGCAAATTGCTTTGTGTGTTCAATGCTAGGTCTGATAGCGATAGCTTTTAGTAGACAGCAGTAGGTGCCTGCAGAACTTGTGTTTTTCTCATCTTTAAAATACAACTAATTATGCTCTTAATCAAGGCTGTCTGCTTATTTATACTAGCGTAGGCAACACTTGGATTTCCCTTCTTAGTATGCTTCATAACGCTTTTCAGAGAGCTTTTGCTTGTTCTTTATCATGTATCTCGTGTTTATGTGCACAGTGCCAACAGAAGAGTGACTGGGTGGAGGCCCTGCCCTGCCTCAGGGAGAACCCTCCCCTGCAGAGCATGGGGAGCTGCCTCCCCCCAGTAGCCTCAAGGCACAGTACTCTTGGACAGTAACTGGATACCTTTTATTTGAATAAACAAACTGGGGGGGGAAATTGCTTCCTTAAGTGCTGACAGCCTTTTTAACCAATACATTTAAAATTGTACAGAACAAAAAATAAAATCAAAGACTGATCTTGTACAGATATTAGTGTTACCAGCATTCATGTGGAAATCAAGAGCAAAGAAAAAATAATGTTAAACAACTCTGTACCATAACATTTTCTGTAATGATACTGAAACTTAATGAATAAAAAAAATCCTTGATCATTATTTAAAAATCTATTGTATTGGTCTTGTTATTTAAAAAAGAGAAGATGTCATGCCATTTTAATGCGGTTCTGCTTGGACAAAAGGAATAGTTAAGATGATGTGGAAGGTAAGTGGTATAAAGTGGTATAAAGGTGGTTGAAAATGTGATATAATTTATCTCTGTATTTTACTACAGCATTGCAAAAAAATTAGAAAATATGAGAGAGAACCTACAGTTGGTCTGGTTTTTTCAGTCATAGCTAGAGAATAACATGCAAATTTAGAGGGAAGAAACGATACAGAGAAAAAAACTAATTTCTTACCATAGACGCAATAAAAACAAATTTCAAACATCTACAGTTCTTTGGAATGGAGAAAAAGAATAAGTAATGAACCAGAGAATTGCTGGTAAGTAACTAGAAGTTTTTTTTATCATGTTAGGAAGGAAGTGAGAAATGGGAAAAATCTGTGCTACACATAGAAAATATACAAACAAAATAAACTCTGTCCACATGGATCCAGTAATAAAAAACTTAGAGGCACTTTTTCTTTTAAATTTTATTTTATTTTATTTTTATTTCTTTTCAGCATAACAGAATTCATAGTTTTTGCACCACACCCAGTGCTCCATGCAATGCGTGCCCTCCACAATACCCACCACCAGGCTCCCCCAACCTCCCACCCCCCGCCCCTTCAAAACCCTCAGGTTGTTTTTCAGAGTCCATAGTCTCTCATGGTTCATCTCCCCCTCCAATTTCCCTCAACTCCCTTCTCCTCTCCATCTCCTCATGTCCTCCGTGTTATTTGTTATGCTCCGCAAATAAGTGAAACCATATGATAATTGACTCTCTCTGCTTGACTTACTTCACTCAGCATAATCTCCTCCAGTCCCTGCCACGTTGCCACAAAAGTCGAGTACTCATCCTTTCTGATGGAGGCATAATACTCCATAGTGTATATGGACCACATCTTCCTTATCCATTTGTCCATTGAAGGGCATCTTGGTTCTTAACACAGTTTGGCGACCGTGGGCATTGCTGCTATAAACATTGGGGTACAGATAGCCCTTCTTTTCACCACATCTGTATCTTTGGGGTAAATACCCAGTAGCGCAATTATAGAGTCATAAGGAAGCTCTGTTTTTAACTTCTTGAGGAATCTCCACACTGTTCTCCAGAGTGGCTGCACCAACTTGCATTCCCACCAACAGTGTAAGAGGGTTCCCCTTTCTCCACATACTCTCCAACACACGTTGTTTCCTGTCTTGCTGATTATGGCCATTCTAACTGGTGTGAGGTGGTATCTCCATGTGGTTTTAATTTGAATCTCCCTGATGGCTAGTGATGATGAACATTTTTTCATGTGTCTGATAGCCATTTGTATGTCTTCATTGGAGAAGTGTCTGTTCATATCTTCTGCCCATTTTTTGATATGATTATCTGTTTGGTGTGTTGAGTTTGAGAAGTTCTTTATAGATCCTGGATATCAACCTTTTGTCTGTACTGT
>PISX010013446.1:0-56590 GCA_004024625.1 Mellivora capensis | reverse complement strand
GCTAGGCCTAGGACCCAGAACTAAATGGCATTGTAGGTTCATATTTGCATAATGTGCCACCAAACACACCCTTTCCCTCTGGAGCTCAGGAGGAGATAAAAGACACATCCCAGGGACCAGCACCAGCTGTAAGGCCACAGGACCTTTGGGAAGTCCACACCATGACCTGGCCTCCACTCCTCCTCCTCCCCCTCCTCACCTACTGCCCAGGTGCATGGAGATTTGAGAGCCAGCTTTTGGAGGGAACCCCTCTGCCTTTATTCTTCATTCTAATATGTGTCTATTTTCATTTCAGGGACCAGTTCTGAGGCTGTGGTGACCCAGGAGCCCTCACTGACAGTGTCCCCAGGAGAGACAGTCACTCTCACCTGTGCCTCCAGCTATGGCGCAGTCAGCAATGGACATTATCCATGTTGGTTCCAGCAGAAGCCTGGCCAATCCCCTAGGACACTGATTTTCAATACAAACAGCAAACCCTCTGGGACCCCTGCCCGATTCTCAGGCTCCCTCCTTGGGGGCAAAGCTGTCCTGACCCTCACAGGGGCCCAGCCTGAGGATGAGGCTGAGTACCACTGCTTCCTACAATATAGTGACGGGAGGCACAGTGAGAGACCCAGATGAGGAAGGAAGACATAAACTGTTGTTTCAGTGTGTGGGTAAAAATAAGATCATAGGATGTTGGCATCCCATAACCAGATATAAGATAGCTCTCAGGAAGCCCAAATGTAGACCATCCCTAACCAGACAGAGATGCAAGGTGTCTGAATTGCTTCCCATTCATGTTTGAGTCCTAATGTGGAGAAAATATACCAATGTCTTGGGAGGAACTGGTCCAAAAAAAGCAGATTTCAGTGCTTTTATATTAAACAAGGATCTCTATGTGCATGGATCAGAACTAAAATTTGAGGCAAAACACATTTCCTCCAGAAAAAAAGGAGCATCTCCAATATTCTTTGTCAGCTAAGAATAGAGGAAACACTCATTTAGTATATTTCTAAAATTTCATGGTGCGCCTGGCCAGCTCAGTCAGAAAAAAGTGGGACACTTGATTACAAGGTCTGAGTTTAAGTCCCATGTTAGGTCTAAATATTCCTTAAGTAAATAAATAAACCCCTCAAAATTTTAAAAAATAAGCAACATAAAGTTTATTGTATTAAGTTGCATTTTAACACAATGCAAGTATATTCCATACTTTTTAAAATATTAAAAATTATGAATATTTTTGTAATGATACTTCCTCCCTAATACTCTGGGATAAATTGCATCCTCCCAAAGAACATATGTTGAAGTTGTAGCCCTGAGGACTTAATAATATGCCCTGATCCAAAAATAGGTTTGTCATAGACGTAATTGATTAAGGTGAGGCTATACTGGCAGAAGGTGGCCTTCTAGTCCAGTATGACTGGTGTGCTTAAAACAGGATGGCCACATGGAGATAAGAAGAGCACCATGGGAAGCTGGAGGCAGAGTGTGCAGATTTCGCAGCTTCACCCAGGGAATGCCAAAAATTGCCCTCAAACTACTAGTTAGTTAGGGGGAGGCAGGGAAAGATTTCCCTACAGGTTCCAGCGGGAACTTGGCCCCACCCTATGAAGCTGGGGCTTTTAGCCTCCACACCTGTGAGATAGTCACTTTTTCTTGAAGCCACCCAGTTTGTGCTACTTTGTTACGGCAGCCCTAAGAATCTAAAATATCACACAGTCAGTATCTTTCTAAATTTGAACACTTTCTTCCCAATGGGTTTTTAATTGTTACACAATTACCCAAAGAGTTTTGTTGATATTTCATATTTTGCTCATGTTTCAAGCACTCCTAGTGTAGTGGAAGGTTACTACAAGTAATTTGCCCTGAGTTTAAAAGTCTAGAAATATAGAATTACTGCTTAATAGTGCTGAAACATTGCATTCAAAAGATAGACAGCCATTAGGTGGTTCCAATTGATACCAGTGCAGAAGACTCTGAAATTGTGAAGTTGTGAAGATTATCTTGCTTGTATTAAAATGCATCTGGATCTAGTGAATGAAAAGGGAGATGCCTACTACCTTCAGTGGAAAACCCTCGGTACATTACTGTGGACATCAAATGCACAGAATGGTAAATGAAAGAGTTTGTCCTGAGGAGGCTGATTGGAAAACAGAATAGATTGAAACCTGAAAAGAAGTCAGTCACCAAAAACAGTGTGGCCTTTCTACATGTGTTAGATCAGTTAGTCTCACACTTCAATGTGCATATGAATCATCCAGAATCTTGTAAAATTGAATTCAGATTCCTTTGAGTCTGGAGAGGGGCCTGAGATTCTGCATTTTTAAATCATGGAGAATGGCATAAGAGGGAAATGATCTGCAGAGAAGAACTGAAGAGAAATCTCTGGCAGAAAGAACTGATGCCTTTGGATTAGAGAAGAACCCCAAGTTCACATATCCCAAGGACAGAGGCCTCCTGTTCAGACATATGCCCTCTTGCCTTTCATTCCACTCTCTCCACTGTATCATTTCTAGGACTTTCCCTCCATAATCAATGCTTCTCAGGTCCAGCTCTGACCTAGTCTGGCACCTGACCATCCAGAATATCCTGGAAGAAGATGATAATGACTGTTCAACAAACCATGGTTGTGGGAGGAATTTTGCCTACCCACCATGTGACAGCAGGAATAGTGAGAAAAAAACTCACAGCTGGTCTGCCATGGACCCATGTCCCTCCCATTGGCTGACTCACTTCACCCTGCTTAGAGACTTTTCACCTTCTGAGATATTTTGGGAATCAGCAAATGTCTGTGAACTCCTGTCCCTGCATGCCCTCCCTGCTCTTGGTCCTTAGAAATGTTGCCTTACAATGCAAAATATTTTCTCAGGTCCTTCTGGAATCATGAGAGTTAATACCTGGACAGGTATGATTCTTGCCACTTCCCTGCTCCCTGATGGGTTTTTAGTTTTGAGGATGTTGAGCCTTTCACATGTTTAGTTTTGAGAATGTTGAGCATTCATAGCACCAACCCCATCCTCCCTCTTCTGTTACCATTGTCTTCATTGCTCACTCGTGTAGTTCTTGGTTGGCCAGGGCTCAGAGTAGAAATACATTACTGAATTGTCCTGTCTAAAAGCAACAGGAATCATGATCCCTTAAAATTAGAGGGCAGAAGACATTTTAATTAGGAAATGGTGGAAAAATTATGGCAAATAGCAGCGACCAGAGAGGACTACCACAGAGAATGTAGTGGGCATGCCTATGTGGGTGCAGCGTTCCAGGCCATAGGGCAGATAGTAGTCACTGAGGAGAGTATCAGTCTATACAATGAAAAGATAAAGAATGGATGTACAAGGGACTAAGTGTAGCCACCCCAATAAAATGATACGTTTCATTGCCCAGGTTATTGATTCAAGCCATTTTTCATGCTTTGACGTCTTTGTGGGTTTTTTGTTTTTGTTTTTTGTTTTTTGTTTTTGAGAAAGAGAACATAAGCCAGGTGAGGGGCAGAGGGAAAAGCAGACTCCCCATAGAGAAAGGTGCTGGACATAGAACTCCATCCAGAGACTCCAGGACCATGACTTGAGCCAATGGCAAACACTTAACCAACTGAGCCACACAGGCTCCTCAACTTCTTTTTAAGGTTTTTATTTATGGGCATGGTAACCTGTGGGCCTTCAGGGCCAGCCATGAGGAGGGGCCCCTGGGCAGCACAAACCCAGCCTCGGGGAGGAGCGCCTCAGGAGGACAAAGGCAACAGACATGGAAGCCAGGGACCAGCGGCCAGAGCAGGCCCATGTGGGACACAGTGCCCCGGGAGGGGGAGACCCACAGACATGGCCTGCAGTAGGGACAGTAGAGGCTGCTGGGTGCCACCAGATCAGTTGACTTGGGGAGCCAGGAAACACCTGCCTGGAATTGGCTGAGACCATGACTACTGCTGCCCAATGCCCCGGCATCCCCACCTCTATGCACTACAAAGCTGCCCTCACAGACACCTACTGAGGCAACTCACAGTCCTGCTGGTGCCAGTGTGCACCTTACCAGGATCATGGTTGATATATTCAGCTATACATCCCCTCAAGCACCTCTCACCAAACTGACAAGGAGAAGAACACCCCAAAGAGGAAAAATTCAGAGACTGGGACCTCTCCCACAAAACTATTGGATATAGACATAAATGGTATGCTAGAAAGGGAATTCAGGGTAACAATTATCCAGGCAGTGGCTAGGTTGGAGAAAACCATTAGTGACAGCATAGAATCTCTAAAGGCAGAAGGGAGAGCCAACCTGGCAGAAGTTAAAAATGCTATCAATGAGATCCAATCTAATCTAAATACTCTAACTAACACCTGGGGTAACTGAAAAAGAAGATAGAATTAGTGATAGAGATAACAAACTGACAGAGAAGAAGGATCAGGAAGAGGCCTGGAACAAATAGCTTAGAAGCCATGAAAACAGAATTAGGGACATAAATGATGCCATGTAACATTCCAATGTCAGAAATATTGGGATCCCTGAGGGGGTGGAGAAAGAGAGAAGACTAGAAGATATGGTTGAACAAATTCTGGATGAAAATTTTCCCAATCTGGGGAATGGAACAAGCATTTGTGTCCTAGAGGCAGAAAGGACACCCACCAAGATCAACGAATCTATAAATACACTTGATTGTGAAATTCACGAATCATAATTTTAGACAAGAGGTCCTAGGGGCGGGACGCCTGGGTGGCTCAGTTGGTTAGGCGGCTGCCTTCGGCTCAGGTCATGATCCCAGCGTCCTGGGATCGAGTCCCACATCAGGCTCCTTGCTTGGCAGGGAGCCTGCTTCTCCCTCTGCCTCTGCCTGCCACTCTGTCTGCCACTCTGTCTGCCTGTGCTCGCTTGCTCGCTCACTCGCTCTCTGACAAATAAATAAATTTAAAAAAAAATTTTAAAAAAGAGGTCCTAGGGGCATTTAGGGGGAAGATATTCCTTATGTACAGAGGAAGGACAATCAGACTAACCTCAGACCTGTCCACAGAAATCTTGCAGGCCAGAAAGTGTTGACAAGACATATTCAGGGCACTAAATGAAAATAACATGCAGCCAAGAACACTTTATTCAGCAAGGTTGACATTTAAAATGGATGGAGAGATAAAGAACTTCCAAGACCGCCAAGGTTTAAAAGAGTATGTGACTACCAAGCTGGCATTGCAAGAAATATTAAGGGGGATTCTCAAGAAGAAAGATTCTCAAGAAGAAAGAACTCAAGAGTGACATAGAAAAAGAAATATACAAAAACAATCCATAGAAACAAGGACTTCACAGGCAACACGATTTCAATAAAAACATATCTTTCAATAATCACTCTCAACGTGAATGGCCTAAATGCTCCCATAAAAGGCACAGTGTTGCAGACTGGATAAAACAACAGGACCTGCCCATATGCTGTCTACAAGAGATGTATTTGGAATCTAAAGACACATCCAGACTGAAAGTGCAGGGATGGAGAAGCAGCTTTCATGCCAACAGGCCTCAAAAGAAATCTGGTTAGTGATTCTCATATCAGATAAATTAGATTTTAAGATAAAGAATGTAGTCTGAGATAAAGAAGGACACTATGTCAAGAATGATATCTATTGACCAAGAAGATCTAACAATTGTAAATATTTATGCCCCCAAAATGGAAGCAGCCAACTACATGAGCTAACTGTTAAACAAAATAAAGAGTCATATTCATGTGAATACATTAATTGTAGGGGATCTTAACACACCACTCTCAGTAATAGACAGTATCATCCAAGCAGAAAACCAAGAAAGAAACAATAGCATTGAATGACACATTGGACCAGATAGACCTCATAGATATATACAGAACATTCCACCCTAAAACAACAGAATACTTATTCTTCTTGAGTGCAAATGGAACATTTCCCAAAATAGACCACATACTACATCACAAATCAGGGCTCAAGCAATCTTCAGAAATTATTATCAATATGCTGATAATTTAAGCAACCTTGATGAAATGGATGCATTCCTGGAAACCTATAAACTTACAAGACTAAATCAGGAAAAAATTAACAGCCTGAATAGTCCAATATCTAGTAATGAGATTGAAGCAGTGATCAAACCCCCCCCCAAAAAAAACAAAACAAAACAAAACAAAACAAAACAAAACAAAAACAAGAGCCCAGGACCTGACAGATTCCCTGGGGAATTCTAGCAAACATCCAAAGAAGAAATAATACCTGTTCTCCTGAAGCTGTTTCAAAAAATAGAAACAGAAGGAAAACTTCAGACTCTTTCTATGAAGCCAGCATTACCTTGACCCCCAAACCAGACAAAGACCCCAACAAAAAGGAGAGTTTCAGACCAATATCCCTGATGAATATGGATGCCAAGATTCTCAACAAGATCCTAGCTAATAGGATCCAACAGTACATTAAAAAGATTATCCTCCATGACCAGGTGAGATTTATCCATGGGATACAAGGTGGCTCAACATTCACAAATCAATCAAAGTGCTAGAACAACTCAATAAGAGAAGAGAGAAAAATCACATGGTCTATTCAATTGATGCAGAAATAGCATTTGACAAAATACAGCATCTGCTCTTCATTAAAACTCCTCAAAGTAAAGGTATAGAGGGAACATTCCTCAACTTCATAAAATCTATGAAAAACCCACAGTGAATATCATTTTTAATGGGGAAAAGCTGATAGCCTTCTCTTTGGGATTAAGAACACAACAAGAATGCCCACTCTTGCCCCTGTTGTTCAACATAGTACTAGAAGTCCTAGCAACAACAATCAGAAAACAGAAAGAAATAAAATGTATTCAAACAGGCAAAGAAGAAATCATACTCTCTCTCTCTTCACAGATGACATGATATTTTATATGGAAAACCCAAAGGCTCCACTCCCAAACTACTAGAACTCATACAGCAATTCAGTAATGTGACAGGATACAAAATCAATGCACAGAAATCAGTGGCTTTCTTATACACCAACAATGAAAATATAGGAAGGTAAATTAGAGAATCAATTATTTTTACTACAACACCAAGAAACATAAGATACCTGGGAATAAACCTAACCAAAGAGGTAAAGGATCTGTACTTGAGGAACTACAGAACACTCATGGAGGAAATTGAAGAATATGCAAAAAGTAGGAAAAGCATTCCATGCTCATGGATCTGAAGAATAAACATTGTTAAAATGTCTACACCACCCAGAGCAATCTATGCTTTCAATGCAATCCTGATCAAATTTCCACTGGCAATTTTCAAAGTGGGGGAACAAACAATCCTGAAATTGGTATGGAACCAGAAGAGACCCTGAATTGCTAGAAAATGTTGAAAAAGAAAAACAAAACTGGGGGCATCATGTTGCCTGATTTTAAGCTTTACTACAATGCTGTGATCATCAAGACAGCATGGTACTGGCACAAAAACAGACATAGACCAGTGGAACACAGAAGAGAGCCCAGATATGGACATGTAACTCTATGGACAAATGGTCTTCAACAAAGCAGGAAAAAAAATCTAGTGGAAAAAAAAAGTTTCTTCAATAAATGGTGCTAGGGAAATTGGACAGCTATATGTAGAAGAATGAAACTTGACCATTTTCTTATGCCATACACAAAGATAGACTTGAAATGGATAAAAGACCTCAGTGTGAGGCAGGTATCTATTAAAATCCTAGAGGAGAACATAGGCAGTTCGACATCAGCCACAGCAACTTCATTCAAGACATATCTCCAAAGTCAAAGGAAACAAAAACTGAAATGAACTTTTGGGACTTCATCAAGATCAAAAGTTTCTGTACATCAAAGGAAACAGTCAACAAATCATTGAGGCAACACACAGAATTTGAGAATATATTTGCAAATGACACTAAAGACAAAGGGCTGATATCCAAGATCTATAAAGAACTCCTCAAATTCAACACTCAAAAAACAGATAATCAGGTCAAAAAATGGGCAGAAGACATGAACACACACTTCTCCAAAGAAGACATACAAATGGCTAATAAACACATGAAAAAAATGTTCATCATCACTAGCCATCAGGGAGATTCAAATCAAAACTCTTGAGATACCAACTTACACCAGTTAGAATGGCCAAAATTAACATGACAGTAAACAACAAGTGTTGGAGAGGATGTGGAGAAAGGGGTACCCTCTTATACTATTGTTGGGAATGCAAGGTGGCACAGCCACTTTGGAAAACAGTGTGGAGATTCCTTAAGAAATGAAAAATAGAGCTACCCTATGACCCTGAAGTTGCACTACTGGGTATTACTTCAAAGATACAGATTTAGTAATTAAAAGAATGGACATATATAACCTAATGTTCATAGCAGCAAAGGCCACAGTCATCAAACTGTGCCCTTCAACAGACAAATGGATAAAGAAGATATGGTACATATATACAATGGAATATTATGCCTCCATCAGAAAGGATGAATACCAAATTGTTGTATCAGCATGGATGGGACTGGAGGAGATTATGCTGAGTGAGATAAGTCAAGCAGAGAGAGTCAGTTACCATATGGTTTCACTTACTTGTGGTGAATAAGGAATAACATAGGGAACATTAGGAGAAGGAAAGGAAAAGTGAATTGGAAGAAATCGAAGGGGGAGATGAACCATGAGAGACTGCAGATTCTGAGAAACAAACTGAGGATTTTTGAGGGGAGGGGGGTATGGAGTTAGGTGAGCCTGGTGGTGGGTATTAAGAAGTGCATGTATTACATGAAGCATTGGGTATGGTGCATAAATAATGAATCTTGGAACACTGAAAAAATAAAATTTTAAAAAGTATATAAATAATAAATATATTTTATTTGTTCATTTATTTACTTATTTTAAAGATTTTATTTATTTATTTGATAGAGACACAGCAAGAGATGGAACACAAGCAGGGGAAGTGGGAGAGTGAGAAGCAAGCTTCATGTTGAGTGAGGAGCCAGACATGGGGCTCGATCCCAGGACTCTGGAATCAAAACCTGAGTCAAAGGCAGACACTTAACATCTGAGCTACCTATGCTCCCCCAAGATTTTATTCATTTATTTTAAGGAGATACAGAGAAAGAGAGCACAGGCAGGGGGAGTGTCAGGCAGAGGGAGAGGGAGAAGAAGACCCTGGGATCATGACCTGAGCCAAAGGCAGATGCTTAACCAACTGAGTGACCCAGGTGCCTGCCTTGAAGGCTTTGACTTGAATTTGGGTTGGGATGCTGTGAGGAAGTTACCACTTGGCCAATAGAAAGGAAAGTGATTCCCCCATTCCTGTCCCAAAGTGACCTCTATGTCACTAAAGGACCATACCTTGGAGAAGAGGAACTATCGAGATATTTTGAGTATTGTAGAACACATGATTCAAGTGACATTCTTATTCAGGATCCAAGAGCGTCACCATGCCCTCCAGTACAGTGGGGATATCTGAATATCCCATCTACTAGAGGTACAGCTTACAGCAGATCTACAGGGGACATAGAATAACCCAGGGGCCATATTCCCATAACTGTCAGCAGAATCTCCATACTTGCTTATTCTCCTGGTGAAGTAGGCCAAGAAGTAAGAGTATGGGTAGTTGAAAAGGCCAACAGAAGCCCCTGGAACTATGTCTTATTCCATTTTTTCAAGATAGTAATTTATAAAATATCATTATTGTGGGAAAATAATAGAGATTAGGGTTACACTTAATGATGCATTGGTATTAGTCCCCAACATGCCTGCCTTTATTTCTTCAATCTGGCTTCTAAACAAAAACTACCAATAACAACAACCAAAGCACACGGATCCTGCCAGATGAACGTGGACTATGACAAACTCAGACAAGTAGTATCTCAGTCGAAGCTGTTCTGCTTGAGTGGCATATTTTCTAGATCACATTAATTAACATTATTTCAGTTAAACATATAGAGCCATAAATCTGGTGAATGCACACTTTTCCATACCTATGATCTGGCATATAGAGTATCAGATGCTGTTCACACTAACATAGAGTGAACAATAGTACATTTAAGGTGTTGCCCCAAAACTGTTTTTACTCTTCTTCATAGACAGCATATGCTCAAGAAAACTGGACCATCTGTGTATTGTACAGAACCTGACAATGATATATTATATTGCTGACATTGATTTATTTGAACAAGTTGAGCAAGAGGTGGAAGTACATCAAAGTCTTTAGTAAGACACCAAAGTTCCTGAGGATGGGGAGACCCCCTATAAAGAATCAGGGGCCCATCACACCTAGACTAAGGGATTCCTTAGTCTAGAACATTTTGGGATACCTCTAAAATATAAAATAAAGTATCATATGTCATAACTTTCATCCTCAAAAAAGAATCACAGCATTTCACTAGGATTATTCTGGTTCTGGAAGCACATATTCTACAATTGGAGAAATTGCTGTGACCCATTTTCAGATGACCAAGAAAGAGGCTAGGTTTGAAAAATCAGAGAGAAATGAGTGTTCTACGTACTCTGTATGAGGCAAACACTTCAACCATTGGAGTCATATGACCCTGGATTAGTAGAACTACCTGTCATGGGAAAAAGAATAATAAAAACATCAGGTGAAATATTTGGCAAAGAGGAATTGATCCCAAGACTCATTGTAGGAAGCTTGGAGATCTGAGCATGGGCATGAGGTGGACTGTAATTGATGTAGTGGTACCCTCCATAATGCCCTTCTCTAGGACTGAACCACGCCTTTCTGCAGCAGCTGAGTGTAACTAGCCAAAAGGTCTCCCCTGAATCGCGTTATGAGACTAACCCTTTGTAATGGGTTATGGTTTATGGGTTCATCAAGGCCCACCAACTCTCCTAGGTGTAACTTGCATTCAGAGACTGAATGATGCATAGTTACCAGGTTCTACCCCTCTCATCCCACTTCAGGACCCTGAGGGATCTTGTCAACTCTCAAGCCCATCATGGGAGTGTCTGCCTTGTTGCAACTGCCTCACCTTCTGCCTCTGACCAATCATGCCTCCTTCTACTCCGACTACATGGTTGCCCTGGAAGAGTTCCCCATAATCTTTGTGGAAAAGCTTGCCAGAGTCAGGAAATTACTGTGACAAAGTCTGATAGCCCAGAAAATTTAGGCCAGAGAATGGCTCCCTCCATCTACTCTCCAGCTAAAGGGAGGTGGAGATGAGAGTCCTAATAGAGAGAATGGCATGTGCCATTCTGTGGATAGTAAATACTCAGCATATTTATGGGAGGGACATGAGTGCCTATGGAACATATCTGCAGCTAATAAAGGATAGTGGTACAGGCATATCTTATTTTTCTGCACTTTGCTTTATTGCACTTTACAAATATTGCATTTTTATAAACTGAAGTTTTGTGGCAACCCTGCATTGAGCAAGTTTATTGGCACCATTTTTTCCAAACTTTGCTAACTTCATGTCTCTATATCACATTTTGTGTTTAATTCTCAGAATTTGTCAAACATGTTCATTATTATTATATTTGTTCTGGTGATCTGTGATCAGTGATGTCTTATACTGCTATTGTAACTGTCCTGGTGCACCACAAACCCTGCCCATATAAGATGGAAAACTTAATAAAAAATATGTGTTGATTGCTCCACCAACTAGCCATTCCTCCATCTCTTTCCCTCCCCTCAGGCTGCTCCATTTCCTGATTCAGAACCAGATTAAAATCATATCACTTAATAAGCCTACAATGGCTCCATGGTGCTCAAGTGAAATTAAAAACTGCACATGTCTCACTTTAAATCATAATCTAGAAATTATTAAACTTCATGAGGAAGACAGGCCAAAAGCCAACAGAGGCAAAAACTAGGTCTCTTTTGCCAGTTAGTGAAGTTATGAGGGGAAAACAGTTATGAAGGAAATTAACAGTGCTATTTCAGTGATACACAAATGATAAGAAAGCAAAAGAGTCTTATCACTGGAAAAAGTGAGAGTGGTCTGGACAGAAGATTGAAACATCCACAACATTCCCTTAAGCTAAAGCCTAATCCAGAGCAAGGCCCTAACTCTCTTCAAATCTCTGAAGGCTAAGAGAGGTGAAGAAGCTGTAGAATGAAAAGTTTGAATTTAGCAGAGGTCAGTTCATAAGCCATAAGGAAAGAACCCATTTCTATAATATAAAAGTGCAAGGTGAAACATCAAGCTTTGATGTGGAAGCTACAGCTAGTTATCCAGAAGATATAGCTAAGTCATGAAGGTGGCTACGCTAAACAATGATTTTTCAATGTAGATGAAACAGCCTTCAGTTGGAAGAAGATGCCATCCAGTACTTCCATAGTTAGAGAGGTGAAGTGAATGCCAGGCTTCATAGCTTCAAAGACCAAGCTGACTCTCTCCTTAGGGATAATGCAGATGATGGCTTTAAATTGGAGCCAATGTTCATTAACCATTCCAAAAATCCTATGGCACTTAAGAGTTATGCTAAATCTATTCTCTCTGTGCTCTATAAATGGAACAACAAAAGCCTGGATGGCAGCACATCTGTTTACAATATGGTTTACTGAATATTTTAAACCCATTGTTGAGACTTCCTGTGCATAAGAACAGATCCCTTTCAGAATATTACTGCTCAATGACAATGAGCCTGGTCACCCAAGAGCTCCAACAGAGGTGTATAATGATATTATTGTCATTTCATAACTGCTAGCACAACATCCATTCTGTAGTCCATGAATCAAGGAGTAATTTTGACTTTCAAGTCTTGTTACTGAAGAAATATGTTCTGTAAGTCTATAGCTGCCATAGAGAGTAATTCCTCTGATGGATCTGGGCAAAGTAAATGGACAACTTTCAGAAAGGATTCACCATTCTAGATGCTACTGAAAACATTTATGATTCATGGGAAGATATCAAAAGAGCAACATGAATAGGAGTTTGGAAGAAGTAGATTCCAACCTTCAGTGGGCTCAAGGCTTCAGTGGAGGAAGTAATTGCAGATATAGTAGCAATAGCAACAGAACTAGAATTATAAGTGGAGCATGAATATGTGACTGAATTGCTACAAACTTGTGATAGACTTGAATGGATGATGAGTTGCTTCTTATGAATGAGCAAAGAAAATGGTTTCTTGAGAAGGAAACTACTCCTGGTGAAGATGCTATGTTGCTTGTTGAGATGACAACAAAGGATTGAGAATATTACACAAACTTACTTATAAAGCAGTAGCAGGCTTTGAGAGCATTGACTCCAACTATGAAAGAAGTTCCACTGAGAGTAAAATGCTAATAAACAGCACTGCATGCTATAGAGAAACCATTCATTTAAAAAAGTCAATTGACAGGGCAAACTTCCTTATTGTCTTATTTTAAGAAATTGACACACCCCAACCTTTAGCACCCACCACCCTTGTCAGTCACCAGCCATCAACACTGAGGCGAGCTCCACCAGCAAAAAGACGATGACTCACTTAATGACCATCACATGATGGTTAGCACTTTTTTTTAGCAATGTGTTTTTTAATTAAGCTAATTAAGAGATTTGGACTTGCCTTATGACAGGTGACTCAGAATGATGTCACCGATGTGAGTCTGGACCCTGAAAAATCCAAGGTATCACAAACACCCTTGATTCTGACACAAATTGCAAGTTCCACAGTCCCCAAGACCACCTCAGTCTTGATAATTCCCTAGGTAGACTGAGATAACTCACTGAAACCTGTTGCATTCATAGATATGGCTTATTACAACAAAAGATGCAGATGAAAATAAGCCAAAGGATGAGGCAACATGGCCTGAAGCTAGGAGGATTCCAAGCAAAAGCTTCCAGTTATCTTCTCCCAGTGGAGTCATAGGCAATGATAACTTCTCCTGGCACCAGTGTTGGATACTATGAATGGAGCACTGCGAACCAGGAAAGCTCACCCAACCCGTTTATCCATTGTGGGGATGGTGGGGCAGAATGCTTAGTCCTATAGACTTGCTTAAAAATTTAGCTGACTAATCTCCCCAATTCACAATAAAAGCTTTAACCCTCAGTCTTTGGTGGTATTCTTTCTTAAAGTTCTCTAAAGCAAATTATTGAAATCTGACTTAAACTAGCTGTTAATTCAATGTAAGGCTCAAATTCCTAACTTCGGAAGAGTCACTTGGTCATGAAACAATTCCTTTAATCATTCAAAACACTCAGATAAGAAATTGAGACATATAACACTACAATTGACACTAGGATGGCATCTCAACAACTGGAAAAAGAAGTACAAACAGGAATGAGCCAAGAAGAGACAAGCAATGAATGTAGAATGACCTGCCAAATACAGTTGCAATGACAAAAAGGTAAATCAATAGTTATTTGTTAAATGAATGAGACCTCACACCCTCAGCACAAGGAAGCCAGCAGGGGCACTGTGGATCTTCTCAGAGGACTGGTGGGAACTCAAGTGGTTCCAATTTAATGGACACTGTGTAAAATTTCAGAGCAGCTGTTTCCTCCCACAGAGTAAATCCACGGCACACAGCCACCCCTGGCCTGTCCCCTGCCCTCCCACCCATCCCTGACAGTGTAGCTACTGTCAGGGTTGAGGACCTATGCAGTGGACAGGGAGGTAGAGGGCTCAGATTTGCATATGCAACATTCAAACACACCCCCTTCCCACAGAAGCCCAGGAGGAGATAAAGAGCCATCTGAGAGTCTAGCCTCAGCTCTGGGGCAAGGGGTCCTTCTAACATCTAAACCATGACCTGGACTCCTATCTTCCTCCTCCCTCTCCTCACCCAATTCCCAGGTTCATGGAGATTTCAGAGGCTACCCTTTGGGGGCATCCCTCTGCCTTTATTCTTCATTCTTAACATGTGTCTATTTTCATTTCAGGGACTAGTTCTGAGGCTGTGGTGACTCAGGAGCCCTCACTGACTGTGTCCCCAGGGGGGACAGTCACTCTCACCTGCGCCTCCAGCACTGGAGCAGTCACCAATGCTCACTATCCATACTGGTTCCAGCAGAAGCCTGGCCAATCCCCTAGGACATTGATTTTCAACACAAACAGCAAACACTCCTGGACCCCCGCCCGATTCTCAGGCTCCCTCCTTGGAGGCAAAGCTGCCCTGACCCTCACAGGGGCCCAGCCTGAGGATGAGGCTGAGTACCACTGCTGGCTGGTACATGATGGTGTTAGGCACAGTGGTAGATTCAGATGAGAAACCAAGACAAAAACATGTCCTAGTCCTTCTGATAAAGAGATTGCATGATCAGACACACCAACTCTCAAGCAGCCTAAAGTGGACCATGTATTGAAGGTGAAGGGAAGGGTCTGGATTGACTCCTCTAACTACCTTAGCCGAAGTGGAAGAAATATATAAATGATTTGGAAGGAACTTATTCGGGAAAAGCAAAATCCAGTTATTTCATAACCCAAAAGGAATAGTAACAACTGGATCATATCTAAGGGTTGAGATCAAACACATTTCAAGGAGCACCCTCCATGATGTACTTTGCTGGTTAAGTGCAAAGAGAAGAAACACTCTGTATTTATTTATAAATAAATATAAAAATAAGTAACATTTATTTAATTGGGTTATATTTAATGTAGCATTTATATATCATATAAAATAAAAAGTAGTGGAGGGCACGCATTGCATGGAGCACTGGGTGTGGTGTAAAACTATGAATTCTGTTATGCTGAAAAGAAATTAAAAAAAAAAAAAAAGAAATGGCCAGAGGACATGAACAGACATTTCTGCAAAGAAGACATCCAGATGGTCAACAGACACCTGAAAAAATGCTCCACATCACTCAGCATCAGGGAAATACAAATCAAAAGCACAATGGGAGGGGCGCCTGGGTGGCTTAGTGGGTTAAGCCTCTGCCTTTGGCTCGGGTCATGATCCTAGGGTCCTGGGATCGAGCTCTGCATCGGGCTCTCTGCTCAGCAGGGAACCTGCTTCCCCCTCTCTCTCTGTCTGCCTCTCTGCCTACTTGTGATCTCCGCCTGTCAAATAAAATCTTTAAAAAAAAAATTATGAAAATTTTCAAAAAGGTCCTTTATGCTAAAACTTTACTAATACCAATGTAACTACAATCAATCATTTTAAACTATACTTCTGAATTTGAATACATTTTTTAATTTTTGTTCTCAATGTTTCCACAATTGTTATCAAAATTTACACTCATATTTCTGCATTTTATACATAGGTCCTGCCATATAAGATTAATATAGTAGCTTCCCACTTATTAAAAAATATACAAGGGGTACCTGAGTGGCTCAGTCAGTGGATTATGGGTCTGACTCTTGATATCAGCTCAGGTCATGAGCTGAGAGTCCTGGGATGGAGCCCTGTGTTGGGCTCCTCACTCAGCAGGCAGTCTGCTAGAGATTCCCTCTCTCTCCTTCTCCCTTTGCCCTGCCCCCCTTTGAAATAAATAAATCTTTGAAACATATATATAAATATTTGAAATACTTTAATATTATTTTGATTTCAGCACTAATGCAATATTATAGCATTTAGGTAATTCCAAATGTTTACTAGCCAAATAAAGGAGTGATGTTATATAATTAATCTTATTATTAATAAAACATTCCTGGTCATTTCTATAGATTTTGTGAGATCAGAGGGACATGCCTGCCATTGTCCATGGGAAGCCTCAAGTCATTACTCCTGACTATACAACGCACCAAATAGGAAAACAGGAAGTTAGTTGCTGCATATGTTTATTGGAAGCAGAATAGTGTGACACATTTGGGACAGTGCATAGCCAAAACCACACCATTGTCTTTGAGCCTGCATTAGACCAGTGTTTCTCAAACTTTAATGTATTAGTCACCGGAGGACCTTATAAAATGTGGATTCTGGTTCAATGGGCCTGGAGTGAGGGCAGAGAATCCACATTTCTAAAAGCTTCCTGCCCCATAAATCCACATATATGTTTTAATAATAGGAAATATGCATGAATAGTATAAATAAGGAGAATCATTGGCAGACAAGAACCTAAGAGAACTCTGACATAAAGAACAAATGAGTTTACCTTATAGAAGCACTATACCACCCCTACCCCAGCCCTCCATGCATGGATCCTGCCAGGATAAAAGAGGCTCCTCTTTCTTTAAGAACAAAAAACAAAAGCAAAAAAAGAAAACAAAAAAAAACAAAAACCCTGTATTCCCTGGAGATCCTGCCCAATCTCCCTATTGGCTTCTCCTCCAGTCCCATTTTGAAGTGCAGACTATTTCCTATCTCTGATTCAGACTGCTCTTCTAAGTTCATGGCTCCCTCTCCCTTTCCCACCAACCTTCTCATATGTTCCTCTGTAGTTAATCACCAAGGCCTTTGTATCAGGAAAGCCACTGCCATTTGTCCAGATCTTTGCTGCTTGGAAGTGGATACTTAACATTCTTTCCTCCTTGAACATCTCTATTCCTTTAGTTCTGAAGACCCCTAAGTGTACTTATTCTCTTTTGTTTACCTCAGCCAGTACCTTCTCTTTCTAGTTCCCCCAGGGTCCCACACAAACATGTTAATTTATCCTCCCAAATACTCACCACTCTGACCTATGAGGAATCAAGAAAGAAGAGAAACTTGGATATGAACAACCTGGGAGGGTCTGGCTGATTGTTGGAAACCAGACACCTGTGACCGTGCCTCTGTTTTGTTCTTAGGGGCCCAGCAGCTGTGTCCTCCCAGAGTCACTAAGGAGTCACTGACAATGCTCTCCCCACCTCCAACCAGCTCCACCTCAAGATGAATGCCTGAGCTCCATGCCCCATGTGAGGAGGCACAATCAGGGGTAGCAGAATATATTTACAGAATCCTCTCCCTCCCCAGGGGTTGGGGAGGGAATAAGAGAGACTGGAGGCTATTTGTCCCACTGTATGACAAGAGACAGAGTTCTGGGGCATCTCCACTGTGGCTTGGATCCTTTTGTTCTTCACTTTAATCACTGCCCTGGTGGTTGGAGAATGGACATCAGGAGCTGGCATTGAGAGGGCCTAGGGCTCTGTATCACTCTCTTGGTCCAGGACCTGCCTCATTCACCTTCTGTCACTCTCCCATCTGAACATTCACATTTACAGAACACCTACTACATGCCAGGCTCAGGCCTATAGTTCCAGACACAGCAGAGACAAGATAGACAGGGTCCCTATCCTCATAGGGCTGACACCGTGTGCAGCTGGCAAAGGGACTCATCACTTTCCTTCATTCCTATTCACTGACATTTATTTGAAAAGTCACTTTTCATATGGTGAGAAAAAGCTGGTTACTCACTATTGAGTGAAAGCTCTGAGAGGTCCCAAAAAGAATATTCTACAGAGCACACAGAATGCTTTTGGGGTGTACTTGCACACTCAAGAAGCTATGTGTAAGAAGAGCTCAGTAATACCTTCTTTGTCCCACAAAACTGTGGCTGCCTGTCCCACTCTCCCTAGCTCTTGGTGGACATTTGACAAAGTCCAAGCAAATGAAGTACAATCTAACTGCTCTGTAGGGCTAATGGAAGTCTTCTTTTAAAAGACAGATTGGCTCTGTTTTTGGTATATCTATATAAGCTCCAACTTTACAGAACCTTATGCAGATACCAACTATGCTTTCTGGAAAAAAAAATTAAAAGCAACTGTCTGGGGGCACCTGGGTGGCACATTCATTTATGCATCCAACTCTAGGTTTTGGCTTAGGTCATGATCTCGGTGTCATGAGATTGCCAGCATCAGGCTTAGCACTTGGTGTGGAGTCTGCTTAAGATTCCCTTTCTTGGGGCACCTGGGTGGCTCAGTGGGTTAAAGCCTCCGCCTTCAGCTCAGGTCATGATCCCAGGGTCCTGGGATCTAGCCCCAAATTGGGCTCTCTGCTCAGCAGGGAGCCTGCTTCCCAACTCTCTCTCTGCCTGCCTCTCTGCCTACTTGTGATCTCTGTCTGTCAAATAAATAAATAAAATCTTAAAAAAAAATTCCCTATCTCTGCCCTTCCCCCTCCTCTCTCAAATAAATAAATCTTAAAAAAAAAAAAAAAAGCAACTATCTGAACACCTGACAGTGAAGAAAATGCAGGAAGTCCTGGATAGAAATTTATATTTTTTAACAGGTATAGTAAAACAGAGTTCCCAATTTTTATGGCTTTTAGGCTGGAGTTAGTATGGATTGACATGGCTAAAACTCTTAAAGTAAACCCAAGGTTTATCTGTCTTGAAAAAGCAATCAATCGACAGACTTCAGGGAAAACACAGCCACTGAAAAAGATGTGGGGAGTTCTATAAAGGGAGACACAGAGGGGGAAACTGACATTTGTGTATAATTCTTGCCTAACTCTCTAGCTCATCTCTGAGGTTGTGCAGAGGTGGTTAGGCAGTTCCCAACAAGCCTAAATAAGGACAAAAGGATTGACTGATGTTTGAGTTACCTAACATCCAAGAGATAGGCTCTCCAGTGTGAACCCAACCAAACTTCTGCCTATTATAAAAAATCAAAATTATTGGGGCACCTCCTTAGTGGCTCAGTTGGTTAAGCATCTGCCTTTGGCTCAGGTCATGATCCTGGGGTCCTGGGATCAAGTTGGGCATCAGGCTTCTTGCTCAGGAGGGAGCCTGCTTCTCCCTCTGTCTGATACTCCCCCTCCTTGTGCTCTCTCTATACTGGATAGAATATATATATATATATATATATATATATATATATATTACAAAAAATCTCTAAAAAACATCAAAATTACTTAGAAGACTATAATGGATCTGACATCAATGCAATCCATCATTCATAAAGTTCCAAATACAATCTCGAATTATTCAACATCGAAGAAACATGGTTAGTGAGTTTGAGGATCTCACATTGATGGAAGAAAAGGGCAAAAAGTGCTGTGACAAAAGGACAGTAACACACAGAAAGCTTTGCTTGGGCAGCACTTAGAAAGGTCAGGTGAGCAGAGAGGTCCCTCACAGCTGTAAATCTTCCAGAAAGAGTGACACTGGGCCAACACCCATAAAAAGAAGGAAAAGAATTCCCAGGTAGGAAGAGAATCAGAGAAGGGCTCACAAGTCTCGGAGAGGCCTTTCAGCAGCACAGCCTCTGGGTCCGACAGCTATAAAGCAGTTTGGGGTCTTTTAGAGGGCAAGGATTTTTCTCATCAAGGCTAGCAGAAATCAAGTGCAGTTTCATGGGGCATGCAAAGCAGACAGGCTCTAAATGGTGAGATACATGCTCATTTGGTCTATATTGAAAGCAATTGGATGTATAAAAAAAATTATTTTGGTGCAGGCTGGGTAATGGCCACGGTCTCAACCTAAAGGAAAAAAAAAAAGCATGGGGGCCAATATACAGAGCCCATCCTTAATCTATCTGTATAAAACTGGATTCTAACAAGTAGAACGCAAAAGTAATAGGATGTGAACACTGATATTAGGTTACAAAAAGCTAGTGTCTTGTCTTGGTTGCTCTCTCTTGCTTTCTCTTGGATCACTTGTCTTGTGGGAAGCAAAATACTGTGCCCAACACAACCTCATGGAGAAGCCCACATGGGAAGCTACCAACACCTGCCAATAGCCACGAGAGAAAGACCTAGTGCTCCAGCCAAGCCTTCAGCTATCTATGGCTCCTACTGATAGCTCACCTACAACTAAACACTAAGCGCTTTAGCAACCTCTCAATTCTTTTTGGTCCCACTCCCAGCGCTCAACTCACATCATCTTCACATCACAGATATCATTTATTATTTTAGGTCCAGGTTGGTATATATTCTTTTATTCTTCCTTTCTTCCCTTCCTTCCTTCTTCCCTTCCTCTCTCTCCCCCTTTCTAGCTTCCTTCCTTCCTTCCTTTTTACCTTTTGCCCTTGTTTTATTAGATAATAAATTCATAAGTTAATTCTTTATGTTTTATTCTTATGTCTTCTACACTTCTTCACTTACTGACCTGTTCAACAAGTATTTATGAGTACCTACTATGAGTTAGGCTACATTCTAGCCACTAAGAACACAGATCAATAACCTTATGGAGAATATGTTTCAGAGAGAGCAGAAAGATAAATTGTGTAGCATGTTAGAAAGTGATAAGTGCTATGGATAAAAATAAAACAGAAAATGGAAATAAAGAATGACATGAGGATATAATTTTAAATAATCTGATCAATAGGCCACACTAAGATGATATTTGGCAAAATTTTGAGGGAGGAAACTATGCAGGGCATTGAGGACCCTTGTAAGTCTTTTGGTGCAACAAATTATTTCAAACCTTTGTTTCCATTATTTTTCCTTATGTTATCTTTGAGAACATTACACTTACTTTATTTTTTTTAAAGATTGTATTTATTTGTTTGACAGAGATCACAAGTAGGTAGAGAGGCAGGCACAGAGGAGGGGGGAGAAGCAGGCTCCCCACCGAGAGAGCCATGTGGCTCCATTCGGGACTCGATCCCAGGACCCTGAGATCACGACCTGAGCTGAAGGCAGAGGCTTTAACCCACTGAGCCACCCAGGTGCCCAAGATTTTCTTTTTGATGGCTGCATAGTATTCCATTGTATATTTGTATAATGCATTTTCTTTATCCATTCATCTGTTGATGTACATCTAGGTTCTTTCCATAGTTTGGCTATTGTGGACATTGCTGCTATAAACATTCAGGTGCACGTGCCCCTTCGGATCCCTACATTTACGTCTTTAGGTAAATACCCAGTAGTGCGATTGCTGGGTCATAGTGTAGCCCTATTGTCAACTTTTTTTTTTTTCATTTCTTTTCAGCATAACAGAATTCATAGTTTTACACCACACCCAGTGCTCCATGCAATGCGTGCCCTCCATAATACCCACCACCTGGCACCCCCAACCTCCCACCCCCCGCCCCTTCAAAACCCTCAGGTTGTTTTTCAGAGTCCATAGTCCCTCATGGTAAATCTTGATGTTCTAGGGGCACCTAGCTGGTTCAGTCAGTAGAGCATGCAGCTCTTGATTTCTGGGCCTTGAGTTCAAGCCCTACGTGGGGCATAGAGCCTACTTAAAATTTAAATTGAAAAAATTTGAAAAAATTCTAACTCATGTTGTTAAAATGTTGAGTTGATGCCTCTTTTCATAGTGTATACATTTTACATGTCTTTTTATTTTTGTGACCATTCTACAAGGATATCGGCTATTTAGATTAGAAAGGTGTAAGGAGAAGGCACTGAAGTGCTACTTCTATCAAATTAAGTAAGGGAGAGTGATCTAATCAGGAACCGAGTCCAGGGCTTATAGTGCAGTAGAGTCGATCCACTCTCTTCCATTGGTTTTGTCCCATCTACCTGTTAGACTTTCTCTCCTGCTAACATTGTTTTTTACAACATGTTCATCTTTTTTCCTTGTAAATTGAGAGCCTAGAGAAGGATGAGTAATGGAAGAAATACTCAAACACTGCCTGCGGTGCTGCTGGTCCCTGCTGCCCCATTTTTAGGCTGCATATCCAGTTTGGCCTGAGCTGGGTTTTTTGTTTTGTTATTTGTCTCTCAGTGGTGAATTACAAGCAGCAATCCAGCTAGAACAGCAAAGGGGAAGAGAAAGAAGCCTAACTCAAAAGCTATTTTGCCAACTCTTGCTCTCTAAGTCCTCTTTCCCTAAGTCCTATGCCCCAAGATGATGCTTTCTAGATGTAAACAAGATCTCTATGCCCGGATGCCCAGTCCCTCTTCCCTTTTATTTTTTTTTAAGATTTTATTTATTTGACAGAGAGAAATCACAAGTAGGCAGAGAGGCAGGCAGAGAGAGAGGGGGAAGCAGGCTACCTGCTGAGCAGAGAACCAGATGCGGGGCTCGATCCCAGGACCCTGGGATCATGACCTGAGCCGAAGGCAGCGGACCAACCCACTGAGCCACCCAGGCGCCCCTCTCTTCCCTTTTAAACAAAAACAAAACCATTATTTCCACAGATTTGTGCTTGCTCCTCCTTCTGAGCTCTTTCAATGGAGGAGTGGGGGTTGTGGCTTGCTATTCTGAAAGCATGCACGTGCGCGCGCGCGCGCACACACACACACACACGCACCATTCATTTTTTAGACATCTGCAGAAGGACTTCCCTGGCTGTTACCTCCTCAAGTGCTCTGGTTAATGATGTCAGGAGGTAGCTTCTAATTGACAACTTCATGGGTACATTTTACTTTTCATCTAACTTGCCCCCTTACTATCCACTAAAAGTACTGACATCTTCCTTTTTGGAAACATCTTCTCCTTCAGTGTTTTCCTAAACTACAAGTATGCTCCTCACACTTCTCCCTTCAAAAGTCACATACACAATCTAAGACATCAAGTCCAAAAGCCTAACTGAAATATTCTCAGTCCTTTTTAGCATTTGTGACCCAAAATCTCAGCCCCTTGCGTCAGTCAAGTTACTTCCAATTATTTGGATAACACATTTCTTTCTTTTCCCTAATACTTTACATAGAATGATCTCTCATCCAGATGCACCATCTGACCAACCCCACCCCTCTGCCTAACATTCCCATTATGTCTATCTCTATGCTGGTCTTTCTCAAAGGTCAAATTTCATTCAGATTTTTACCTCCTCTGGAAAAGTGTCCCTTGACTTCTCTAGACAGATTTACCCCACTTATTCAAGTGTTATGATAACATATTTTCTGAGCTATATATTTTCCCAGTCTTTTCTCAAATAGACTATAAACCCAAGAGGGTGGAATTTGTTCCCAAATCATTTTCTGTTTGTAATAAAAATTTATGAAGTTGAATGAATGAATGAATATTTAAATCCTTTAGATTCCAAAGACCCTATCACATAAGCACCTCCATGACTGGAATCATCTTGATGGACCCCAGGAAAATCCAAACAATCATAACCTCTAATATTAGAGATGGTCCAGAAGTGGTTGTGCTGCAAGACTGTAAACTCCTTCATGACAGGATCTGTTGCCATTCTGCTTTCTGGTATATTCTTCCTGGTACCTAAAAGAATGTCTCCAATATAGGAGCTGATGAGTTTCCATCCAGTGAGTGAACTCAGGCATGAATGTATTCTTGAATGGAAGGTTCCCCTCAAAGAAATATCCATCAATGTTTTCAGTGGGAAACTCTGCCTACAAGGGTGAAGAAAGAGTTCAGGACTAGGTGTGGGAATCCTTGGCATAGAAAAAAATCTTTTCTTTTGTGCCATCCTCAAAATATCTTAACATCCAAATCTTAAAAAGGCCTCATCAAAAACGACGATAGTCAGGGCCTGAGTGGTTCCAAGTGTTTATTTAATTCCTCTAATCTTTATGTATTTCCACCACTGCCAGCAATTAACATGTATTTCTTCCATGATAAAAAAAATTTTTTTTTTACAAAAATACAGAGATGGACAGACCGTATTAAGGTTGCCAGGGAACAAAGATGGGAGAGAAATGCAAATATAAAGTGGTAGCATGAGGTGATTCCTTTGTCATGCTGGAACAATTCTGTATTTTGACTGTGGTAATGGTTACACAAATGTAAACTAAAGATAAAATTATGTAAAACTAACTACACACACATCCCACACACACACAAATGAATGCATGTAAAATATGGTGAAAACTAGACAAGGTCTGTAGTCTAGTTAACAGTACTATACCAATATCAAGTTCTGTTTTTGAAATTGTTTCATGTATATAAGATGTCACCAATGTGGGAAGCTGAAAGAAGGGTACTTGGGACTCCATGTACTATTTTTGCAACTTCTTGTGACCATAAGATTATTTTAAAATAAATTTTTATAGGAAAATTTTTAAATTAGTGTTTTACAAGAAAATACAATTCAAAACTTGGAAATCCAACAAAAAGATAATTGTATGACTCTGGAATATCACACTAGAGATTTTTTTAAATGGTTCCATCTGACCTTAAAAACTTGTTTACACATTGAGATACCACCTTACACCAGTTGGAATGGCCAAAATTAGCAAGACAGGAAACAACCTCTTTTGGAGAGGATGTGGAGAAAGGGGAACCCTCTTACACTGTTGGTGGGAATGCAAGTTGGTGCAGCCACTTTGGAGAACAGTGTGGAGATTCCTTAAGAAATTAAAAATAGAGCTTCCCTATGGCCCTTCAATTGCACTACTGGGTATTTACCCCAAAGATACAGATGTAGTGAAAAGAAGGGCCATCTGTACCCCAATGTTTATAGCGGCAATGCCCACGGTTGTCAAACTGTGGAAAGAACCAAGATGCCCTTCAACGGACAAATGGATAAGGAAGATGTGGTCCATATACACTATGGAGTATTATGCCTCCATCAGAAAGGATGAATACCCAACTTTTGTAGCAACATGGACGGGACTGGAAGAGATTATGCTGAGTGAAATAAGTCAAGCAGAGAGAGTCCATTATCATATGATTTCACTTATTTGTGGAGCATAACAAATAACATGGAGGACATAGGGAGATGGAGAGGAAAAGGGAGTTGAGGGAAATTGGAAGGGGAGATGAACCATGAGAGACTATGGACTCTGAAAAACAACCTGAGGGTTTTGAAGGGGGGGGTGGGAGGTTGGGGAAGCCAGGTGGTGGATATTATGGAGGGCACGTATTACATGGAGCACTGGGTGTGGTGCATAAACAATGAATTCTGTTACGCTGAAAATTAAAAAAAAAAAAAACTTGTTTAATTTTATTTGTCTAAGAATGGATAAGGATCCAGATATTTTATAACTGGTACACTTACATTAGCATATAGAAAATGGATTGGAAAAATATAAAGGGCACCTAGATGGCTCAGTCACTTGAACATCTGCCTTCAGCTCCTGTTGAGTCCCGCATTGGGCTCCCTGCTTGGCAGGGAGACTTCCTCTCCCTCTCTTTTCCTGCTGCTCCTCCTGCTTATGCTCACTTGCTTGCTTGCTCTCTCTCTCTCTCTCTCTCTCTGCCAAATAAATTAATTAATTAAAAAAAGAGAGAGAGAGAAAGTAGAAAAGATAATCCCAAGGGTTATATTTTAGGATTTCTAACCAGCTTTGTATTTAATTTAGCAGATCTGCTTTAGCTATCTTATTTCAACATTTTCCCCACTGACTATATGAATATTACTCTGACTATATGAATATACTCTGACTATATGAATATTAAATTAAATAAAGACATACATACATAAATACATACATAAATGTTACTCTGTCCTTGTTGAATGAGCTTTGCCATTCTGGTTGCTCATTAATGAGATAGTTAAATTAGGCATGTGCTTACTGTTTATATGATAACTATGTTTTCAGTAATACAAAAATTATGCTTTCACAGTACTTGAATGTACCACTGAAATATGTTAAGCTCATGAAAAATCCCTGGGATAGCCCCTATGTCAAAGAACAAGATGATAAGCATGCTTTCAAGATCTTTTATGTTTCCCTGAACTTTGTGATTCATGAAGTTTTAATTGATACATGGAAAATCTTACTCATTTTCAGAGCTTGAACATGCCAAAGCCTGATGACCTAACACATGCCTACTGTTCATGCAGAAATATATGCATCCTCTCCCAGAAAGTGCCAATTTGTATGTTATATTTTAATGATGTATTATTAAATAAAAAGTAAAATATATGTTATTGGAAACTTTCTTCTTAAAAAGGTGTTAAAATATTACCAATGAAAGTCTGTGAAATATTTTTGTGGAAGGGACAAATCTCCCCTAATGTTCTTCATCAAGGTCAATCCTGAATTAAATCGGAGATTTTATTCTGGTTCAAAAAAAAAAAAAGTGAGGAAGACATAAATTTGGAAAGAAAGAAGGGAAAACTGTCTCAATATTTTTAAGATATTAAATATCTCCAAATTGAAAGACATTCAATCCGAATCCAAAATTCCAATGGGTTGGCAGAAATTATTAAATGATTTTAAAGTTACATGAAAATCTAAAGGACCTAGAATAGTCCTAGTAATCTTGAAACTTTCTATAAAACTATAGTAATCAAAGACCATGTGGTATGGGTGTTTCAAAAATAAACCAACACTTTATATTGTATTGTGTACTTTAAATTAGCTAAGACAATGTATCTTAAGTATTCTCACTACAGACACACAAAAAAGTAATTATGTGAGATGATAGAATAATTAATGTACTTAATCATGGACTTCTTTTCACAATGTATACATATACCAAATCATCACACTGTAAACTTTAATAAACTTTTAAATATAAAAGTTTAATATAAACTTTTATAAACTATATATGATTTTAGGGGCACCTGGGTGGCTCAGTGGGTTAAGCCTCTACCTTCAGCTCAGGACATGATCTCAGGGTCCTGGGATTGAGCCCCACATCGGGCTCTCTACTCGGCGGAGAGCTTGCTTCCCCCTCTCTCTCTGCCTGCCTCTCTGCCTACTGGTGATCTCTCTCTCTGTCAAATAAATACATAAAATCATTTTTAAAAAAAACAACCAACACATTTACAAGTGTTACAAGTGTGACTACTTGATTTTTCAACAAAGCTACCAATGAAAATCAAAGGAAAAAAGTGCTTTTAATAAATATACTAGAACAACTGGATATTTGTGTTAGAAAAGGGAAAAAAAAAGGAATTCTGACTCCCTACCTCACACCAAACACAAAATTAATTCAATATGGATTATGGAACCAAATGTGAAAGCCAAAACAATAAAGATTTAGGTAGAAGAGAGAGAGAGAGAGAATATTTTTATAAGCTTCCCATTGACAAGGCACAAAGATACCAAGAATACAAGAAAAAAAATGGATAAATTGGACTTCGTAAAAAGTAAAGCTTCTGGGGCGCCTGGCTGGCTCCGTCAGTAGATGTGACTCTTAACCTCAGGGTCATGAGTTTGAGCCCCATGTTGGGTATAAAGCTTTCTTAAAAAAAAAAAAAAAAAAAGTAAAAGTTCTGATTATCCAAAGATACTAAGAAGAAAGTGAAAGGCAAGCTACAAGTTGTAGGGGAAAAAATCAAAAGAATTTAAAAATATTTGCTAGTTGAATGAATGAACAGATGAACTTTCATTCTCCCTATTTCCCATCACCTCACCATTTACATTCTCTTGAAGAAGCCCTCATGAAGCCTCTTGTGGCACTGTGAATGCCCTCAGAAGTTTAAGCACAGTCTGAAACAAATCCAGGGCTCCAAATTGAAAGGGTTCTGGACTCAGTGGCCCAATAAAAGGTTGTTTCATCAGGTAACTTTGTCTTCTGGCAATGGAGCTGCTTTTTGAGCTGAGGACACAGTCGAGGGGCTAGTAAAGGGAACCTATTGAGTATTTTGCATTTTTTTATTAAGTAGCTATACTTCTTCTTTATGAAATAGCCAGATTTTTTTTCTTTACAATAATCTCATGTTAGTGCATTAAAGATTGCTCTTAGTAATCTTTAGAAACACCAGAGTGGTTCAGTGGGCTGAGCACCCACCTCTTCATTTTGGCTCAGGTCATGATCTCAGGGTCCTGAAATTAAGCCACGCATCTAGCCCCATTCTGAGCCTTCCATCAGGCTCTGCACTCAGTGTGGAGTCTGCTTTTCCCTCTCCCTTTGTTCCTCCCCCACTCATACACTTTCTAATAAATAAATAAAATCTTTAAAAAGAAACACTCCAGAAAAAAAGTTTTTAATTAGTCTTTTCATAATTTTAGGTAATCATTTTGTCAACTTATATGCCATAAGACATTGTGAAATTGTTACATTTTCAGAAACAAAAAAGCAAGGTGAGGATAACTGTATAATATAAATCCACTATCTTAAAAAAGTAGAAAAAAAATAAATTATCTAGAAGGCTAAAAAAGAATCTGAGAACTGTTAAACTTTTTGATATTTGAAGAATGTGAATTAATTACATACTCAAAGTTTTTAAACTAATGTACTTACTCCTAAAAAAATCTCATCTCAGGCTGCCAGTGTCAGCCAAAACAGCAAACTGGAGAGTGGGAAGGTAACATCGTGACCATTAACAGTTTTATCTGCATTTCCTATGGAATATCACAAAAAAGTCTAGCGTTCCCTTCTCCCTGAAGTAGCCCCAAGATTGCCCCCAAGGATTCCCTACCCCCTGGTATTCCTGCCTACATGTGGTCAACTTCCATATTATATCAAGTTTGGTCTGTGTAACCAATAGTATACAACAGAAGTGATGTTATTCATCTCCCAGCTAGATTGCAGCTTCCTCCTTGCTCTCTTTGCTCTTCCTTGCACTCACTCTGCTAGAAGCCAGATGATATCACACAAGGAACATATGACAAGGAACTGAGGCCTCCTGCCAATAGCCATGTAAGCTTAGAGGTTGATTGCCTTAGTCCATCCAAGCTACTGTAACAAAATATACAGATGGGTAGCTTATAAACAAGAGAAATTTGCTGCTCATAGTTCTGGAGGCTGGAAGTCCAAGAGCAGGGTATCACCATGGTCAGGTGAGGTGAGGCTTCTTATATCTTTGCATGGTGGAAAGGGCTAGGGAGCTCTGCGAGATCTTTTATAAAAACACTAATCCCACTCAAGAGGGCTGCACCCTCATGACCTAATCACTTCCCAAAGGCCCCATCTACTAATACCAACACTTTGGGGCTTAGGATTTCAATATGAACGTTGGGGAACAAAAACATTCAGACCATATCACTGATCCTCCAGCTCCAGTTAAGCCTTCAGATGCCAGAGCTCCTGCTTAACCTTAACTGCAACTTCAGAAAAGCTGAGCCAGAACTAATCAGCTAAACAGATTATAAATTTTTGACTCTTGAAAGTTGTTTTAAACTGGTAAGTTTGCCCTGATATTTTACACAGTCATAGATAACTAATACAGATTTTGACACCTGGAAGGGGAATGCTGCTATAATAAATATCTAAAATATGGCTTTGGAACTGGGCAGTGGGCAAAAGCTGGGAGAACTCTGAGGAGAGTGTTAGTGCAAGACTGAGTAAAAAACAAATCAACAAAATTGAATTTTGAGAACACTCCAGTATGGCTTAAAAATGAGGAACATGCTATTAGAAAATTGAGAAAGTGGTTATGTAGTGGCAGAAAGTTTGGTAACACTAACACCTTCACTTATTTGAAAAGTAGAAAATGTACCTAAGTAATCGAGTCATCTAGCTAAGGAGATTTCCTGCCAGAGAGCTGAAAGCACCACCTGGCTTCTTCTTATTGGTGCTTATAGTGCAATATGAAGGGGGGATAAAAAAGTTAAAGGTGGGACTGTTAAATAAAACAAGAGCCAGAACTTGCAGGTTTTGAAAAATTTCCAGTCTCTTCAGATGGCAAAAGATGCTTAAATTAATGACTACCAAGCAAAGAGCATACCCAGGGCACTGAAGAAATTAGGTATATAGATGGGAATATGACTGTAAAATTCTTTAAGGCTCAGAAAGGTGAAAGGTGATACACCAGAGCACCACGCAGTCAGACCTAGGTCCTCTGATGATAACCTCAATCACACAATAGGGTTTCTACTAAACTTAAGGGTGTTGTTCCTCAGCTGTCTCAGCACAAAAACATCTTAAGTTGTATGGTTGTGGCTTTGGAGTAGACTTTTTTGGCATGAACACCAGTAAGATTAACAGGAGACACACAAAGTTTTTAAGGGGATATACTTGAAGAAATGTCTCTAGCTTGCACTGAAAGGGCCAGAGAATACAAAATGAAAAGAGAACTTTGGTCTTCTACCTGCTATGAGCAGGAAACAGGCTAAGCAAACAATTCAGCTATAATCATCTACTCTTTCATAAAAAAGGAAGTATGTCATAGGGAAGAATCAAGAGTCCTGAGATCGAAGCCAAGAGAATTTCCAGACCTTGAGTCCTAATCAATGAATGCCAACATGTACCTAGTGGGATTTCAGAATTGCTACTGACAAATGATTCCCATCTCCCTTTCCCCTTTTTGAACAGCCATGTGTATAAAGGTTGTCCTATGCCTGTCCTACGTTTGTACTGGGTGGGAATGTCGGTGGGCAGATAACTCATCTCTTTTGTTCAGTTCTTAAGATCTAGAGCAACTCTATTTGAGATACTTCATGTAAGGAATATCACCCTAGAACCTAACCCACATCTAGACCTGATTTAGATGGTAAGATTCAGGAGATGAATGTATTTTGCACACTAGGAGGTATATAATAAATAATGTGGCCCAAGTATGAAATCTGGTAGTTTAAAGTTATGCCCATATTGTTTTTTCCCTTAAAAGGTGGATGCTAATTACCTTCCCCTTGGTATGTGGGCTGGACTTGGGGCTTACTTCTAATGAATAGAATATTGTAGAAAGAACAGACTAAAATGCCTGAGGCTAGGTCATAAAAGATGGTGTACACTGCACCTCCTTGCTCACTCCCTTAGAATACTTGTTCTAGAAGCCAGCTAGGCATGTCCTGAGGACAGTTAGGTAACCCAGTGGAGAGGCTCATATGGAGGAACTGAGGCTTTCTCCCAACAATGAGCAAGGAACTGGAGTTTCCGGTCAATAGCCATGTGAGTGACCCATCTTGGAAGCAACTCCTCCAGGCTCAGTCAGGTCTTTAGGTGACTGTACCTCCTGGAACTCTGAGCCACAACAACCCAACTAAGATGCTCCTGGATTCCCAACTCTCAGAAACAGTGGGAGATGATAATTTTTTTAAGCTGTTAGTTTTGTGATAATTTGTGGTAATTTGTTATAAAGCAATAGATAATATACTCCCACCTTGGGCTCTGCCTTTAGGCCAGTTTTGGCAAGAATCCTGCTGGGCCAATTTGGGGAAAACTCCCCACCATTGATATCTGACTACCCTTGATATTTGATCAAATTCTTTATTCTACAACCTAGATGTCATGAATAATTTTTAACATTTCCAAGTTTTGTTATTAGAAATTTCTTTCAAATGAATATTTTCATACTTCTACCTTTTATCCTATATTTATTGTAGGGGGACAGATTTCTAGAATTAAAAGTTCATATTTTTATCAAATATTTTTAATAACCCATGTAGTAATTTGAAAAGGATTATGTGTATGTAAAGACATTTAGTGTTTACCCACAGTGCATACTCTCAAAGCTTCACAGAAAATTCGATTCACAGTAAAGTGTAAATTCAGTCTAAAACATTCAGCCTGCAAACCTTTGGAATTGACTTACTCAAAAAGTATGTAGAATGAAGACTTCAATAAAAATGAAAATATGTCATCAAAATATTTGGGATTCAAAGCTGTAAACAAAGGTAGGCAAAGTTTAAATTCTTTATTAAAGAAAAAAATAAAGCTTTTAAAAGTTCTTTACAAAAAATAAAAAGAACAATGCTAAAGAAAGTAAAGGTGTATAATGAATCAAGACAAAAATAGAGAAAACGAAATTAGTTGGTAATAAATCAAGGGTTGCTCCTTAGAAAAAGGAAATGAGAAACACTGATAAAACCGTAGCAAATTTGATGAAGGGAAAAGTAAATACATTTCAAAATTAGAAATGCAAAAAGGAATGAGATTCTGAGAAGAACATAATATTCAACCACAAGTGGAAATACTACTTCAGGAGAGGAGGGTTTCAGGACACCTGGATGGCTCAGTTGGTTAAGCATATGCCTTTGGGTCAGGTCATGATCTCAGGGTCCTGGAATCAAGCCCTGTGCCTAGCTCCCCTCTCAGTGGTAAATCTGCCGGTCCCTCTGCCTCTCCCCGCTCAACACGTAGGTTCTCTCCCTTGCTCACTCTCTCAAATAAATAAAATGTTAAAGAGAGAGAGAGAGAGAGAGAAAGAGACTAAGGTTTCTAATAGAAAGGTTGTGAATCAGGCTCAGCATAACTTTAGGATAGTAAAGAAAATGTAAATGACTGTCTCAATAGATATTATAAATTATCCAATAAAACTAAGCAATTTTCTTTAAAAATCCTAAAGGCAGAAATTCATTAAGTAATATGAGCATTACCTTTAATGGTAAAGCATTTCTCACTAAAACCAAAAACAGAAAAGTTCATTTACATCTCACTGTTTTGAAGTTCTGGCCAATGCAATATGATTAAAAATAAATACAACTGGCAAGAAGGCAAAGAGCTGCATAATGGTACCAAATAAAAATTAACTTAAACTTTACTGGTGAAAAGATAATAAAATGAAAATTTTTTTTCAAAAAAATTTTATTACTACAATTGCTATTTTACTTACAATTTTTGGCAACATTAACAAAATAATAAATTTGATCTGAAAGAACAAGCAAGCAAAATAGACATGGAAATTCACGAAGGGTAATAACAAAATAGTAATCTTGACAGATATTCAATATATTTGTAAACAGAACAAAGTGACATCACCTTAAAAAAATAGAGAGGTATCAATAGAAAAACAGAGAAAGCTCCTGAAAGAACTGAACTCACTATATTCAGTTTCTTTTGATTACAGGCACAGAAATTGACTCAAGCTAGCTCGATTCTAAGAGAAGCAAAGCTTTTGGTGATTATCACTTCCTAGCTTTTTGTGAAAACCTAGGAAATTGAACCAGATTGGAGAGGGAAAAGGAAATGGGGAGGCTTAAAGTGCCTAAAAGGAGGAGGAGTAAGAAGGTGGAGGGAGATTTCATTGTCAGGATCTTTTAAGAACACTGGTGAAGCTCAATAAACCAAAGGAAGTATCAAACAATTAAGCGAGGTAGCAAGCCATGCAGGCCTAGGAGAAAAGCATTCTAAGAGAAGAGCAGTTGCAAAGTCTTTGGAACAGGAAAAAATGTGATTTGCTTGATTTGCTTAAAGAAAAGCAAGGCCAGTGTGTCAAAAATAGTGCACCAGTGGGAAAAATGGTTGAGTAGCATGGCAGAGAATGGAAAAGCAAGAGGAGGTAGACAGGGGCCATAACACCGGAACCTGTATTTGGCAATAAATAACAATTTGTACTCCTTAGGGTCATACTTTAGGTAAATAGCAAACAAGAGTTAACAGTGTTGTTAATAACAAGTAACCACAAAAAGGCAGAACTAAAATATTTCATATTTTCACTGCTTTCAAGACAGAATTTCTGTTATAGGAACAGAATAGGGAGATAAGTATGCAAAAGTCTGCATATCTATTTATACACAAGTTTCCACCTGAGACTAAAACAATGAGCATACACATACACACACACACATACTCATTCACTCACACATACACACTCTCTCTGTCCACCCAAAGAAATAGGTTCAGGCTAAAATAGTAACAAAGTGCCTTGGCCCAAGCAAACTAATAAAAAGGCCTAGTAAAATGTTCAAAGTGCAAATCAATCAATCAAGCATTGAGTAAATAAATACAACAGAATCTACACTCGGGAAATTCTTTAAAACATAGACAATAAACTCACAACTACCTGTTTGTTATCTGTCCTCCTTCCCAATTCTAGAAGGGATCTAAGGTTCTGATGACTATCACTTCCCAGCTTTCTGTGAAAGAAAGCTTAGGTAATTTAACAAGATTGAGGAGGAAGAAAGAAATGGGGAGAGATAATGTACCATTAAAAAAGAGGAGAAACCAAGGGAAAAGAAAATGGAATTTCTCCTTGCTCAGGTATATGGACAACATCCTGGATTCCTTAAGTCATGTACAGAGGCTTCTCAGTACATGAGTCAAGGTGGAGAAAGAAAGGATGGCACTAGATACCCAGGAGACTCAGTCCTGGGAACCAACAGAAACAGCCAAGGGTGATGTTCAGGAACCAATACTCAGAGAGCACTCTAGTTATGTGAAAGTCCTTGGAAATAGCAAGGGGAAAAGGTTCTCCCCCACAGCATAGTCAAGGATTAGACAGCTGGATAGATTAGTTGAAGAGCAATAACTCTAAGACCTAATACCTAATGAAATAACTGGACATTTCTTATACATCGGATTGTGTCAAGGACGACTTTAAATTCAACTAGGTTGATAAGGGAAATTATACACACAACATAAAATAGCTGTTAACTGTAATACATTCATGTATAAGGCAAGAACAAAATTGCAGATTTCACATGTTCAACTGGGCTAAGATACGTGTACATGGAAAAATATAAGGAAAAGCCCTATAATGGGCTTAATTTTACTCAGTCACCATGGGCTGCTTTTATCTACTGTACCTATGATTCTTGGACAACTGCCATTCCAGCTTAATAGTAAGAAAACTAAATTTAGCCTAGTCCTTGAACTAGATATATATCATTTGTTTGGCCCTTTTCAGTTCAAATTATGGGTCCAGTGCAGTTCAAACTATGGATGTCAGGGCTTCTTTCCCTTGAGAAACTTTACTTGCTTTACTGTTCTGATTGAGAGGTATAAAGCCAGCCAGAAGGGAGAAGGAAGGGAACAAACTGAATTCCCTTTTGGATCACTCAACAGGAGGTTCACTGGCACCAGACCCCATTCTATTCATTACCCCTGCTTTTCCATCTGAAGCCAGCTGATACAGTGATTGTTTCATGTCTACAGAGGTTCCTTGCCAAGTTCCTTGCCAAAATGTAAAGCATTTTAATAGTTTTGCTTCCTTGGATGTTCTTGTGGTAAGAAAAGACACTCTGAGACAGTGTTCCTACTGCCTTGGCTCCAAGACTAGAGTGAATGTGTGTGTGTGTGTGTGTGTGTGTGTGCACGCGCATGTGCGCGTGTCGCTCCTGTGTGCGTGCATATATGAGCGCATACCCTCAACCAGAATTAGAAGCCACTGCTCTCCAGTGACTAACCTCTCAGTTCAGTTTCTGGTTCTCATTCATGCCACACATTGTTCCTCAACTTGTCCACACTCAGGGTCTCAGAGTCATTACTTTAGATCAGCTCAAGACAGATACTTCTGGGAGCTCAGCAGCAAATGGGACCATGATGTAACCAAGTCATTCAAGTCTGACTAGAGTTAATATTGAAATCTCCAAGGCATGGAAAAAGTTGAAGATAAAATTAAGTACTTAAAAAAAACTCTATAGGTTCTATATACAGAAATTAGAGCTTTCAAACTTACAAGTAACATGAAATATCAAAATAATAAATAGGTATCCACTTTCTTCTCTCACACACACATACACAAAACATCTTTTATGTGTTAAGCCGATACAGTACATGAAAACCAGGTAACAAATTTTTAAATAACATCTCAAAATTCATATCAGACAATACTGTATTTCACGAATTTAAAAAGAAACTCATCAGTTACTCATTGGTTTCACTATTTTTGATGTTACTAAATAATGTATGTTTTTTTAAATTTTATGGCGTTTTTTTACTTTGATTGAAATACCTGCCTTAGGTTTACTGAAACTAGAATTAACGAGGTTTTTTTGAAATTCTACTTTTAAACTTGGGGGCTGATGGTTCAGAATCAGACGTGCTCACAGTAACGGATGCTACTTCCACTGATCCTGGTTGAAGAGGCCCCAGTGACACCTGAATAACAACCTTTGTTTCAGGGGGCAATCCCTCTAGTTGCTTAGGCTTTTTAAACATTTGATGACACTGGGTCTTGTGCTCCATTTTCTCCTTGAAAGTTAAAAACTGTAGCCGGCATTTGGAACACTGGTGAACACTCTTTTCCCAGTGTCCCCTATAATGACACATGTATGGTGTTGCAGTTTTGAAAATTTTGAGACAAAATGGACAGAGCAAATTCTTAGTGTTTTCATGGCATTTTCTGAAATGTGTTTCCACATCAGCAAAGGCTGATGATCTGTAATTGCAAACCTGGCACACATAGGGCATTTCGCCAGGCTTATGATTGTCCTTCATGTGCTGTAAGAGAACCTGATCTGTTTTGAATGACAATTCACAAATTTTACAGACAGCAGAAGGCTCCTGGGTAGTGTGTACACTTTCAATGTGACACTGCAGCTCGAAGGGAGTGGGAAACTGTCGGTGGCAGTGCTGGCAGGTGGTGTGGCTTTCCCAACTGTCACCCCTCTGCTTCTCAAGTTCCAGATGGTGCTTCATGTGATTCATAAACTTGACATTTTTTAGAATTTTCAAGCAGCTGAGGCATTTAAAGGTTGTGTGAGTCTTCTGTTCTGGCTGACCATCTCCTTTATGTTGTCCATAATAAAAGTCACGAAGTAATATGACCAGACTTCCTTTCTTGGGATCAACAACCTGGTTTTGACTTGCTAGACTCAAAAAGTCTGTTTTTGCCAGTCTATTTTCCTTTACAGGATTTATAGGCTTAAAATGGACACTGTCCTTTGGAAAAGGTGTTGCAAAAGGTGCTCCATTCTGAACCATGGCTCCATGGCTCCATTCTAAGTCATGTCCATTCTGAACATGGCTTAATGAGGTATGAACACTGTTTGAGTCTGTGCTTTGCTGTGAAGTCATTGTATGAAAGTTACCTGAAGGGGACAAAGCTGAAGCATGTCCCTCTATGATTCCGTCACTGAGTTTAGGCCTTTTGGGATTTATATCATTTAGTTCAGCAGTGGAAAGTTGCTTTGAAATGCAAGGACTTTTATTCATATTTCCTACAGAAAGTGCTTCTCCTACTGGATGCTGTAATGAATTTGTGAATGTAATCAAAGGAGAACATAACTCCGAACAGCTATTAGGCACAATTTGTGAATTATTTTTAAAATCAGGTTTAGACAAAGGCTCAATAATAATGGGACTATCTGTTGATCTTGATTCAGATTCAGAAACTGGCAAGGCAGCAACTGCTTCTGATACAGAAGTCACATGACTTACGGGTGGCAATTTGTGAGTAGTACCTTTTCTGAAGTGACCATACTTTTTTCTCCTTGAACATGAACCTGGGGTGACTCTGTTCAAAATGTTTGAAACAACTGGTTTTGAATTTGAAGTCACCCCAACAAAGATCAGCTCAGCATCGTCATTTACATGTTCCACCCCAACAAAGATCAGCTCAGCATCTTCATCATCTACTTTTTTGGTTTCTTCTGTGTTCTGCTGTGGGTCTGGCTCTTGCTCTTCCTCACATAATATACATGGCTGTTCCATTTTCTATTTTTTTTTTATTCTTGAAGGTGTGGCCACAGTCCCAGTGCTTTCTTTATATAAACTGCCACCTAAGTACAAACACACTACACATCAGTAAGTACAGAAAAATGCATTCTTATTTCTCTCCAAAACTCTAAGGTAGTTATAAACACTCTTATTTTATAAGACTACTAGAATTCACAGAGGATAAATGACAGCTTAAAGTCTACTATTATTATAAGTCTGTGCAACTCTAGAATCATGCCTTTGCCTTAAGCTGATTACTATTTCTTCTACTAAAAAAAGAGGAAAAACTATTGACTAATCACTAGGTGAAATCATATGTAAAGGATATATTATTTTACAAAGGCACCATTGTTCAGTGTTTAGGAACATGGGCTTTGGGGTCAGAGAAGATTAAGCTGGAATTCTAAATCAGCCACAAACCAGCTGCATCCTCTTTGGCAGCAAGTTCAAAACTTCTAAATGTGTTTTATCTTAAAGGCGAAACCTCTTACTTCTTAGACTTAAGGTAACAGCTCTTTTGCAAAAACCACCAAGAATTCAATAGTACCTTATTTTGTAGCTGAATTAAAGAAAATTTTATAGTAAATGTACATATCTTAATTGATTCATAATTTCATAAATATTAATATAGAAAAGAAGAGTCAAATTCAAAGAACAGAATAAGAGTACCTAACAACTGTCAACAAACAGCATACTTCAATGTCAAGTGCTTAGCATATGCCTAGCAAATTGAGAACAAACTCTCTTGATAATCTCACACCAACTCAAGGCCTTAATTATACTCCATTCACTGTCTCCTAAATTTCTCCTTCTAATCCTTTCCCACTTAACTTAAATCCAACAGAACTGCCTCCCTCAGCCCACCTTGGTCTCATTTCCACATGGCAGGCAAAGTAATTCTGTCAAATCATATATCACTGCTCAGCTCAAAACCCTCCAATGGCTTTCTCATTCACTCAGTAAAAGGCCAAGTGATTCTAATATCTTAAATGCCTGTTAGACCATGCTTCCAAGCCTATACACTGCCTTGCAGCATGTAGTCCTACGCCTCCCCCCATCCACTTCATTCTAACCAAACTGTCCTGCAATTCCTTGAACACATTAATCACTTTACTTGCTTAGAGCCCTGTATTTGCTGTCCTTCTAATATGAATGCTCACCATCCAGATACCTGCAGAGCTGAATCCTCACCATCTTCAGACTTCTGTTGCAAGTCTTCTCAAAGAGGTTCTCAAATACTCCAAACAACTAATTCACATTGCCAAGCTCTCTTCCCTTCCCCTCAACCTTCAAGTCCTTATCACCACCTAACACATTATAAACTTTATCTACTTGATTATTTTCTACTGTCTATCCAGTAAAATATAAACTTCAAAGGAAAGAGATTATCTTTTGTTGACTGCTGTATCCCCAGCACAAAGAGTGCCTGGCACAATATGGGAGCTCAACAAATAAAGAATCTGTTAATAGTAAGAATTAACAGTGACTTTCATTAATAAGAATATATATTTGTAGAATAGACTGTACTACTTTAATTCTGTATTTTCTATGATTTACTTAGAACCTTGTACATATCAGATATTCTGTAGGCCTATGAAGGAGTGAAAGCTTCTAACTTTTTAAAACATTTTTATCACAACCATAGTAAAAACAACATATAATATGTAATCTCACTACATAAACATATAAATAACAATTGCTTCACTACATGGATACTTATTCAATTATGACTCATCAATGGCTCACTACTAAAGGTTTGAAAAACATTTGTTTTAGGCTGGCAAGGTGTAGGTACTTTAAATTATGGATCATAACTCACCAGTTTCTGAAAACCTAACGTCAGAATTCATTGTAACCCTATATAGACCCTTCAAACCCCATCTATAAAAATTAAAGTGGCATCAAATACGTGCCATGTACCTCAAATTAATTAGCATATCAGCATATAATTTGGGACCACATAGATATTTAATCCTGAAATGTATACCAACTTCAAACTAAGTCAAAAAAGAAATTTTTTGAAAATAAGAAAAGTTGGGGCCCTTGGGTGGCTCAGTGGGTTAAAGCCTCTGCTTTCAGCTCAGGTCATGATCCCAGAGTCCTGGGATCAAGCCCCGAATCGGGCTCTCTGCTTAGCAGGGAGCCTGCTTCCCTTCCTCTCTCTGTCTGCCTCTCTGACTGCTTGTGATCTCTCTCTGTCAAATAAACAAAATCTTAAAAAAAAAAAATAAGAAAAGTTATTTCTTATTTTCATCACTTGTTTCACAACTATAATTTGCTTGGCCAACAATGGTAGGATATTACCAAGCACTAAATAAAAAGTGGTGAATGCATGAAATTTACAGAGTAGTGTGCCATGAACAATGATTTACAACCTTCTTAAAACTAAGATCAAGTACATAATTAGGAGATATGTAATTCAAGAAAATATACAAGGCATATCTGAAAACACTGTTCTTTAAGAGTCACAGAAATTGGTTTGGTCTGTCTATATACAACTTCATCATCTAATCCAGGATGATGCCATCTAGTCCACTGTTTCCCAACATAAGTACCGCAGACATGTCTGGACCAGATAATTCTTTGTTTTGGGGGGGGCGGTGCTGGGTGCATTTAGGATTTGTAGCAGTATCCCTGACCTCAACTTAGGAGATGCTAGTAGAAATCCCCTACATTTGCCATCAAAAAATGTTCTATGGGAGAACTTCTACCCTAATCTAATCTCCTGAGTATCAACTTCCACATTTCTAGCAACTGTCTTCTAGATAATTCTACATGATGCTCTAATACCCCTCTCAAGAAATAATTCTAAATTGACATTATTAATATTCTGGGGCACCTGGATGGCTCAGTGGGTTAAGCCTCTGCCTTAGGCTTAGGTATTGATCTCAGGGTCCAGGATCGAGCCACACATTGGGCTCCCTGCTCAGCAGGGAGCCTAGTCCCCCCTTTTTCTCTCTGCCCGCCTCTCTGCCTACTTGTGATCTCTGTTAAATAAATAAACAAAATATTTTTTAAAAGAAATTATTAATATCCTCCCTGATATCATAAAAATCAGAAAATTTAAAATGTGGGAGTTAAAAAGTAAAAAATTTAAATAAAAAATAGAATAAAATCTAATTTGACAACTAATATGACTATCAGAATTATCTGAGGATAGACTTTTAAAGCCTAGAAAAATTTATGATTCACCTAAAGTTACATGTAAGGTCTGGAGACAGAGTTAGCACTAAAATTCATGATTCCTGAATTCTAGTTCTGTGTTCTTCCCACTATTCTAACTTAATGAATGTCTAAATTTCTGGTGATGGTGCTATTAAGTTCTTAGTCTCAAAGGATCAGAGTCATACTGGATTCAATTTTAATCTCCTCATATTTTATAAAAACTGTTCAAACCTCCCCCAGCCTCTATCAAATTATTCACAGAAACTTATTAGTGGTTTTAAATAACTTTTTAGAGTATTAGTCATTCTAACTACCTTACATTTCCATTCCTATTAAAGCTCCTCTCCCCAATTTCTAGGTTTGAGTCCACCTGTTACTTCATGTTTGTACATCTGTACTAGGCTTCAAATTATCTCACCTCTCTGTCCTTCAAATTATCACCAACTGCATACCACCACTAGATGAATCTTTTTTTTTTCACTAGATGAATCTTAAAACACCTCTGTAGTTATATCATTCCACTATTCCTACATGTTAAATGACTCCCCTAATTTTAAAGAATACATTTTAAGTTATGCTATGGACCAAATTGTGTCCCTTCAAAATTCATATGTTGAAGCCCTAACTCCCAGTGTGATAGTATCTGGAGATGAAATTTTGGGTTCCCATCTAATTAGATATAGATAAATTCATGAGGGTGGAACCCTCATGATGGGATTAGTATCAAGAAGAGATATCAGAGAGCTCCCGTCTTCTCTGTCTCCCACCTACTATATGAAGACACAGTGAGAACGTGGCTGTTTACAGGCCTGAAGGAAGCAAGGCAAATCAGCTAGCACCTTGATCTTGAATTTTCCAGCCTCCAAAACTATGAGAACAAATTCTGTTGTTAAAAAAGATTAAAAATAAACTGGGTTCCAGGAACATTGTAGGACTTTTTACCCACCTGATCTTGGTAAGATTTTATTTTGTTTTATTTTATTAAAGATTTTATTTATTTGAGAGAGTGAACAGGCACAAGCAGGGGGAGTGGCAGGTAGGGGAGAAGCAGACTCCCTGCTGAGCAAGGAGGCCAATGTGGGGCTGGATCCCAGGACTCTAGGATATGACCTGAGCAGAAGGCAGCTGCTTAACCAACTAAGACACCCAGGAACCCCTTAGTAGAATTTTATAGCTGTTGACCATACCGATTAACTTTAGGCCGATGTGGGGCTGGATCCAAGGACCCTGGGATCATGACTTGAGCCAAAGGCAGAAGCTTAACCCTCTGAGCCACCCAGGTGCCCTAGACCATGGGAATTTTCTTACCACTTCTCTTCTGGTACCTTTATTTCCTATAATTTACCAGAATCTTAAAATACTTGGCGTCATGAGGTTGGACATGTCAAAGACTTAGTAGATCTAAGGAGTTAATCCTCAAAACCACTTCATATACCCTATCAATGAAACTGCCAAGGGCTATGGAAGGAGTTAATGAGATTTCATGCCAAAGATAGCTGAGATGGCAGGGATGATAATTCATCTCCCAGGTTATTCCTATGCATTTAAACAACGGCCTTCTTCATGAGGCTTTTTTATAGCTACACACCAGTTTTTTTTTTTCAGGCATCAGTCTTTCTTGAGTAGCTTCTGGACTCCTTTGATATCTATCCTCACAATCTTCCCTTGCCTCTGACTCTTTTTACCCCCTATACCACTCCTCCAAATTCCTATCCCTATCCCTCCACTCCTCCCCCATCCATAGCACTCATGTGTCTTTCCCACTACTCTCTCTCCCTTCTCTTCCATTAACCCCACATATTTGCTGCCTTAGGATTTAATGCCCATTAAACACATCCTTGGGAGAAATGAGAGCTTCACAGGATCCTTAAAACTACATTAAACATTTATACTTACCTTAGGACAACTAAGAAAAACAAAATGTTTTCATAATTTTTTAATCAATATTTGTTCATAAATAAGCTCAAGAGGGTAGAGGAGTATGAAAATGGGGTCTAATGTAGCCTGGGAGTCTGAAATGGGAAAAACTATTAAACCAAGGTTATTCTTTCAAAAGTTAGGATTATTTCTGTAGACTGAACTAAAGAAAAGCAATTTATAGAACCTCATTACCATTTTCACTTTTTCTACCTCTGACTTCTTTTCCCATTATTCTAACACTCATTCCCTGCAATCCAGCCAGTGTCTTCCCTGTTGTTCCCTTTAGGCTCTGCATGAAATTCTTTTCTCCCAAATGTCTCCATGGCTAACACTTCTATCTCCTTTAACGCCATGTCTGAACTTACCTTTACCATAAGACTTGCCCTGATCATCCAATCTAAAATTACAACACTCCTACCCACCCAACATTTGATCCTATGACCCTGCTCTATTAGATTCTTCCTAATTTCATAACATCACCTTCTGTATCACCAAAAAATGTATTATATTAACATTATTATTACACAATTATATTATATATGTATTATATATGTGTGTATGTGTGTATACACATATAATGTTATAGACCTTTCTTTCTCCACTGGACTGTCAGTTCTTTCCACTGGAGAAGTTCTGTTTCATTTATTAGCTTGTTTTGTTTGTTTTTGTCTGTTTTGTTCATTGATTTCTCCCAAATTCCTAGAGTAGTCATGGCACACAAGTCTTAAATATTTGTGAAAAGAAACTGATTATCTAGGAGTTAGAAATAAATTTAACAAAGGAAAGTGGGCTGAGGGAAGAAGCAGGAAACGTTCAAACCTGAGGGACAGACAATTTTCTTTAAGTCAGGGAGCCACTAAAGTGTACTATTACAGCAAATATGAGAACCCTGTAATCCTAGGACTCAGGAGGACTATTGTCAGTCACTTTCAACCATTTTCTCTTGTCCTTTGCTCCCAAGAGCAGGATCGTAGAAGAATTCACAAAGTAGAGATGAGCAGGATGGCAATTCAACCTAAAAGTGGCCTGTTAGTTCAGAAGCAAGTTCTTCCTCTAGGACTGAGGATTTAGAAAGGTGGAAGTATCAGGTGAATGGTGAATGATTTAAACAGGGGCTGCAGAGAACCACAAAAAAGATGACTGAAAAAAAAAAAAAGGAAAAAAGGACAATGTTAATTTTTTAAATGCCAACAACAAGGTAAGGTCATAGGGGATGGTAAAATAAAAAACTACAAATATTCCCTCCTTCATAAAAGCAAAGAGAACAACAGCAAAAATAGTCAAAATTGGGCTTTTTCATCCCAAAAATTAACCAAAGGCTTAATCAGAGGATTAAAAATCAGAGGAAAATCAGAGGATTTCTGTGGAAAACACTATGGCAGCTCCTCAAAAAGTTAAACACTGAATTATCATTATGACCCAAGAGTCCACTTCTAAGTATTGCCCGACAGAACTGAAACAGGTACTCAGACAACTACATGTAATGTACATACATGTTTAAAGTAACATGATTCACAAGAACTTAATGGTAAAAATAATACAAATATCCATCAGTGGATAAGTAAACAAACTGTGGTATATACAAACACTGGAATATTATTCAACCATAAAGGGAATAAAGGCACCTCCATGTTCACTGCTGCATTATTTACAGTAGCCACAATATCAAAATAACCTAAGTGTCCACTGATTGGTGGATAAAGAAAATCTGGAATATACAAATAATGGAATATCATTCTACCATAAAAAATATGAAATCATGCCATCTGCGACATGATGGACCTGAGGGCATTATGTTAAGTGAAATAACTCAAACACAGAAGACAAATATTATATGATCTCACTGATATGTGGAATCATAAATAACAATAAACTCATAGATAAAGAGAACAGACTGGTGATTGCCAGAGGCAAGGTAGAGGGGTAAAATGGATAAAGGGGATCAAAAGGTACAAACTTCCAGTTATAAAATAAATGTCATGGAGATGTAATGCACAACATGATGACTCTCGTTAATAATATTGCAGTGTATATTTGAAAGTTGCTAAGAGAGTAGATCTTAAAAAAACTTCTTATCTCAAGACAAAAAAAATTATGTATGGTGACAGATGTTGACTATACTTACTGTGGGCATTTCACAATTTAAACAATCACCAAATCCTACTATGTACCTGAAACTAAGATTTTATGTCAATTAAACATACCTGAGACCACACTGTCCCTGCGAGGGCTCCACCCCCGCTTAGCCTTCATTGTTATAGTCATATTTTATCCCTTCATTATATTTAACCTTATTTTTTATATACATATAGGTTTTTTAATTTTCATTAAAATTTTGGGATACAATTTCTTCCAACAGATCAAAATATACCCTACATCTAGCACATGGCTTTGTTCTAGTCTCCAGCCTGAGCACATTCTCTTTTTTTTTTTTCTTTTTCCAACCAACTTATCTTATCATTCCTTTTTTTATAATTTTTTTAAAATTTTCATCTTTACAGTCATATTCCATCCCTTCATTGTGTTTACTATTATTTTTGTGTATATATATGTTTTTCTTTCCTTAAACTTTTGGGAGGTAGTTTCTTCTAAGAGACCATAATACACTCAAAATCAAGTGGGTGGCTCTGTTCTTTCCACCAGTCCGAGATTTTATATCTATCTATATCTATCTATCTATCTATCTATCTATCTATATACACACACACACACAATGTATATATATGTGTGTGTGTGTGTACATATATATGTATTTACTTTTTCTTTTTTCTCCCTTTCTTCTCCCTCTGTTTTGGGTCTCTTCTGATTTGGTTAGCATACATTTTTCTGGGGTCTTTGCCACCCTTTTAGTGTATTATTCTCTCGTTCATATATTCTTATCTGGATAAAATGACAAGGCAGAGAAACTCACCACAAAAAAAAAGAACAAGAGGCAGTACCAATGGCTAGGGACCTAATCAATAAGGACATTGGTAATATGTCAGAACTAAAGTTCAGAATGACGATTTTCAAGGTGCTAGCTAGGTTTGAAAAAGGCATGGAAGAGATTAGAGAAACCCTTTCTGGAGAAACACAATCCCTTTTTAAAGAAATAAAAGAACTAAAATCTAACCAAATTGAAATTAAAAAAGCTATTAATGAGGTGCAATCAAAAATGGAGGCCCTTACTGCTAGGATGAATGAAGCAGAAGAGAAAATTAGTGATGTAGAACACCAAATGACAGAGAATAAAGAAGCTGAGCAAAAGAAAGACAAACAACTACTGGACCACAAGGGGAGAATCCGAGAGATAAGTGAAACCATAAGAGGAAATAATATTAGAATAATTGGGATTCCAGAAAAAGAAAGACAGAGAGGGGCAGAAGGTATATTGAATTGAATTATAGCAGAGAATTCCCCTAATATGACAAAGGGAATGAGTATGAAAATTCAGGAGGCACAGAGAACCCCCCTCAAAATCAATAAAAATAGGTCCACACACTGTCATGTATTAGTAAACCCTACATGTCTTAGGGACAAAAAGAAAATCCTGAAAGCAGCTCGGGACAAGAAGTCTGTAACATACAATGGTAGGAATATTAGATTGGCAGCAGACTTATCCACAGAGACCTGGAAGGCCAGAAAGAACTGGCATGATATATTCAGAGCACTAAATGAGAAAAATATGCAGCCAGGAATACTATAGCCATAGGGTGAGTGGGTGGCTCAATGGGTTAAAGCCTCTGCCTTCGGCTCAGGTCATGATCCCAGAGTCCTGGGATTGAGCTCCGCATCGGGCTCTCTGCTCGGCGGGAAGTCTGCTTCCTCCTCTCTCTCCCTGCCTGCCTCTCTGCCTACTTGTGATCTCTGTCTGTCAAATAAATAAATAAAATCTTTCAGAAAAAAAAAAAAAAGAATACTATATCCAGTTAGGCTATCACTGAAAATAGAAGAAGAGATAAAAAGCTTCCAGGATAAACAAAAATTAAAAGAATTTGCAAACAATTGTAAACAGCCCTACAGGAAATATGGAGAGGGATCCTCTAAGAAAAGAGAGAACCTAATAGTAGTAGACAAGAAAGATACAGAGACAACATACAGTTAACAGTCACCTTATAGGCAATACAATGGCACTAAATTCATATTTTTCAATAGTTACCCTGAATGTAAATGGGCTAAGTGCCCCAATCAAAAAACACAGGGTATGAGAATGGATTTAAAAAAAGAAAAAAAAAACATCAATATGCTATCTATAAGAAACTCATTTCAGACCCAAAGACACCTCCAGATTTAAAGTGAAGGGGTGGAAAACAATTTACCATGCTAATGGACATCAAAAGAAAGCTGGGGTGGCAATCCTTCTATCAGATAGTTTAGATTTTAAGCCAAAGACTATAATAAGAGATGAAGAAGGACTCTATACCATACTCAAAGGGTCTATTCAACAAGAAGATCTAACAATTTCCTATATCTATGCCCCTAAAATAGGAGCAGCCAACTTATAAACCAATTAATAACAAAATCAAAGAACCACATCAACAATAATACAATAATAGTAGGGGACTTTAACACCCCCATCACTGAAATGGACAGATCATACAAGCAAAAGATCAACAAGGAAATAAAGGCCTTAAATGACACACTGGACCAGATGGACACCAGAATATATTCAGGACATTCCATCCCAAAGCAACAGAATATACATTCTTCTCTAGTGCACATGGAACATTCTCCAGAATAGATCACATCCTGGGTCACAAATCAGGTCGCAACTGGTACCAAAAGAGAGGGATCATTCCCTGCATTATTTTCAGACCACAATGCTCTGAAGCTAGAACTCAATCACAAGAGGAAACTTGGAAAGAACCCAAATACATGGAGGTTAAGAGCATCCTACTAAAGAATGAATGGGTCAACCAGGAAATTAAAGAATTGAAAAAATTCATGGAAACAAATGAAAATGAAAACAAAACTGTTCAATATCTGTGGGACACAGCAAAGGCAGTCCTGAGAGGAAAGTATACAGGGATACAAGCCTTTCTCAAGAAACAAGAAAGGTCTCAAAAACACAACCTAACCGAACATCTAAAGGAGCTGGAGAAAGAAGAGCAAAGAAAGCCTAAACCCAGAAGCAAAATCATAAAGATCAGAGAAGAAATCAATGAAATAGAAACCAAAAGAACACTAGAACAAATCAACAAAACTAGGAGCTAATTCTTTGAAAGAATTAATAAGATTGTTAAACCCCTGGCCAGACTTATCAAAAAGAAAAGAGAAAGGACACCAATCGATAAAATCATGAATGAAAGAGATCACAACCAACACCAAAGAAATACAAACAATTATAAGAACATATTATGAGTAACTATAGGCCAGCAAATTTGACAATCTGGAAGAAATGTCCTAGACATGTATGAACTACCAAAACTGAACCAGGAAGAGATAGAAAACCTGAATAGACCCATAACCAGTAAGGAGATTGAACAGTCATAAAAATCTCCCAACAAACAAGAGCCCAGGGCCAGACAGCTTCCCAGGAGTATTCTACCAAACATTTAAAGAAGAATTAATACCTATTCTCCTGAAACTATTCCAAAAAATAGAAATGGAAGGAAAACTTCCAAACTCATCTTATGAGGCCATCATTACCTTGATCCCAAAAACATACAGACGCCATCAAAAAGGAGAATTATAGACCAATATCCTTGATGAACACAGATGCGAAAATTCCCACCAAAATACTAGCCATTAGGATCCAACAGTACATTAAAAGGATTATTCACCATGACCAACTGGGATTTATTCCTGGGCTTCAAGTTTGGTTCAACATCTGCAAATCAATCAATGTGACACAATACATTAATAAATGAAAGAACAAGATCCATATGATAATCTCAATAGATGCTGAAAAAGCATTTGACAAAGTACAGCATCCTTTCTTGATCAAAACTCTTCAAAGTGTAGGGGGGTGTCTGGGTGGCTCAGTGGGTTAAAGCTTCTGCCTTCCACTCAGGTCATGGTCTCAGGATCCTGGGATAGAGCCCCACATCAGGCTCTCTGCTCAGTGGGGAGCCTGCTTCCTCCTCTCTCCCTGCCTGCCTCTCTGACTACCTGTAATCTCTGTCTATCAAATAAATAAATAAAATCTTAAAAAAACCTCTTCAAAGTGTAGGGATAGAGGGTACATACCTCAAAATCATAAAAGCCATCTATTAAAAACCCACAGCAAGTATCATTCACAATCGGGAAAAACAGAGCTTTTCCCCCAAGGTCAGGAACATGTCAAGGCTATCCAATATCACTACTACTATTTAACATAGTACTAGAATTCCTAGACTCAACAATCAGACAACAAAAAGAAATAAAAGGCATCTAAATCAGCAAAGAAGAAGTCAAACTCTCACTCTTTGCAGATGATGATACTTTATGTGGGAAATCCAAAAGACTCCACTCCAAAACTGCTAAAACTCATACAGGAATTCAGTAAAGTGTCAGGATATAAAATCAATGTGCAGAAATAAGTTGCATGTCTATACACCAACAACAAGACAGAAGAAAGAGAAATTAAGGAGTCAATTCCATTTACAATTGCCATCAAAACCATAAGATTCCTAGGAATAAATCTAACCAAAGAGGCAAAAAAATCTGTACTCAGAAAACTATGAATGGGGCATCTGAGTGGTTCAGTGTGTTAAAGGGTCTGCCTTCAGCTCAGGTCATGATCCCAGGGTCCTGGGATTGAGCCCTACATCGGGCTCTCTGCTCAGCGGAGAGCCTACTTTGCTTCCTCCTCTCTCTGCCTGCCTCTCTGCCTACTTGTGATCTCTGTCTCTGAAATAAATAAAATCTTTAAAAAAAAAAAAGAAAGAAAGAAAACTGTGAATTACTCATGAAAGAAATTGAGGAAGACACAAAGAAATGGAAAAATGTTCCATGCTCATGGACTAGAAGAACAAATATTGTGAAATGTCTAGGTTATCTAAAGCAATCTACATATTTCATACACAATCTACACAATTCCTATCAAAATACCATCTTTTTTTTTTTTCAAAGAAATGGAACAAATAACCCTAAATTTATATGGAATCAGAAAAGACTCCGAATAGCCAGCAGAATGTTGAAAAAGTACCCCTGGGGATAAAAATTTGTTTATAAAAAATAAAAATTTAAAAAAAAAAAAAAGAAAAGAAAAAGAAACACACACACACAAAAAAAAAAGAAAGCCAAAGTTGGTGGCATCACAATTCCAGACTTCAACTTCTATTAAAAAGCTGTAATCATTAAAACATTATGGTATTGGCACAAAAACAGACACAAAGATCAATGAAACAGAATAGAGAGCCCAAAAATAGACCCTCAACTCTATGGTCAACTAATCTTCGACAAAGCAGGAATGAATGTCCTATGGAAAAAAGACAGTCTCTTCAACAAATGATGTCAACAAATTGGACAGCCATATGCAGAAGAGTGAAACTGGACAATTTCCTTAGACCACACACAAAAATAGAGTCAAAATGGATGAAAGACCTCAGTGTGAGACAGGAATCCATTAAAATCCTTGAGGAGAACACAGGAAGCAACCTCTTCGACCTCAGCCACAGCAACTTCTTCCTAGAAACATTGCCAAAGGAAAGGAAGCAAGGGTGAAAATGAACTATTGGGACTTCATCAAGATCAAAAGCTTTTGCACAGCAAAGGAAACAGTCAACAAAACCAAAAGACAACTGACAGAATGGAAGATATTTGCAAATGACATATCAGATAAAGGGCTAGTATCCAGAATCTATAAAGAACTTAACAAACTCAACACCCAAAGAAGAAATAATCCAATCAAAAAATGGGCAGAGGGCATGAACAGATATTTCTTCAAAGAAGACATCCAGATGGCCAACAGACACATGAAAAAGTACTCCACATCATTCGGCATCAGGGAAATACAAATCAAAACCACAATGAGATACCACCTCACACCAGTCAAAATGGCTAAAATTAACAAATCAGGAAATGACAGATGTCAGTGAGGATGTGTAGAAAAGAGAACCCTCCTACATTCTTGGTGGGATGCAGGTTGAACTGCTGCCACTCTGGAAAACAGCATGGAGGTTCCTCAAAAAGTTGAAAATAGAGCTACCCTACAATCCAGCAATTGCACTACTGGGTATATACCCCAATGATACAAATGTAGTGATCCGAAGGGGCACATGCACCTGAATGTTCATAGCACCAATGTCCACAATAGCCAAACTAAAGAAAGAACTTAGATGTCCATCAACAGATGAATGGATAAAGAAGTATATACACACACATACATATATATATATACACATACATATACAATGGAATACTATGCAGCCATCAAAAGAAATGAAATCTTATCATTTGCAATGACGTGGATGAAACTAGAGGGTATTATGCTAAGCGAAATATGTCAATTAGAGAAAGACAATTATCATATGATCTCCCTGATATGAGGAAATTGAGAGACAGGGTGGGGGGACTTGAGGGGTAGGGAAGGAAAAAAATGAAACAAGATGGGATTGGGAGGGAGAAAAAACATAAGAGACTCTTAATGTCACAAAACAAACTGAGGGTTGCTGGGGGGAGGGAGGGTGGCTGGGTTATAGACATTGGAGAGGGTGTGTGATATGGTGAGTGCTATGAAATGTCTAAGCCTGAAGATTCACAGACTTGTACCCCTGGGGAAATTAATACATTATATGTTAATAAAAATTAAAAAATAATTGCCAAAAGAGAAATCCAAGATCAGATGACTATCCTCGTAAATTTTATCAAAATAATTCAAGAAAAATTAGCACTAAACTTTCAGTAACTCTCCAAAAATTAGATGAGGAGAGAAAACTTTCCAGCTCATTCTATGAGACCAGTACTATTTATACCAAAATTAAACAAACATATCATACAAAACTAACAAAAATAAAAAAACCCAGACACCAATATCTTTTATGAATAAGGGCAAAAATCCTTAACAAAATACTACCAAACACAATTTAAAAACCTGTAAGAAGGGCTATACACAATGACCAAGTAAGATTTATGTAAGAAATGCAAAGTTGGTTCATTATATGAAAATCAATCAACATTATACCATTTTAATAGAATGAAGGACCAAAAAACCCACATCTGTCCACAAAAAAAGCAGTGGACAAAATTGAGCACCCTTTTGGGGTGGGGGGGATAAAAACCACACTTAATAATTGGAAGAAGGAAACTTTCTCTGACAAGGGATATCTGTAAAAGACCCACAGCTAGCATTACAATTCATGGCAAAAAGACTGAAAGCTTCTCCTCTAAGATCAGGAATAAGACCAGGATGTCCACTTCTACCATTCTGATTCAGTGTTATCCTGGAGGTTGTTTAACTGAGTAATCATGCAAGAAAAAAAAAAAGTAAAATAGCATTCAGAGTGGAAAAAAAAGAAGTAAAACTATATTGGAGAGAACATGATTTTGTATACAGAAAATCCTTGGGAATTATATTTGTTTATATATAATAATTGTTTATTATAATAAACAACATAAGATCAATATAAAACATCAATTACATTTCTATACACTAGCAATAAACACTCCGAAAATGAAATTAAATAAGCAATTCTATGTACATTAGCATTAAAAAGGATGAAATACTTAGGAATAAATTTCCAGAAAAAAATGCAAGACTTTCATGCTGAAAACACTGAATTATACTGAATACATCACTAAAGCAGTTAAAAAGACCTAAGTAAATATATACATCCCATGTTTATGGATAAGATTTAATATTATTAAGATGACAAGATTCCTGATTTATCAAAATCTCAGCTGGCTTTTTCATAAATTAAAATTCAGAGGGAAATGCAAAAGACTCAGAATAGCCAAAACAATCTTGAAAAAGAAGAAATGAAAATGTCACACTGATTTCAAAACTTACTGCAAAGCTACAGTAATCAAGAGTGTGGTACTTTTGTAAAGATAGAACCACAGATCAATAGAATACAATTCAGAGTCCAAAAATAAACCCATACACTAATGGCCAATTGGTTTTCAGCAAGAATAGCAAAATAATTAAGTGGGAAGCAGGTATGTCTTTTCAACAAATGTTGGAACAAGTGAACATCCACATCAAAAAACTGAGGTTGGACCCCTGCTCACAGCATATTAAAAAAAAAAAACAAAAAACCTCAAAATAGACTGTAGAACTAAACGTAAGAGCTAACTATAAGTCTTCTTTTTTAAAAAACAGAAATAAAGGTTTTTGAGACAAGATACAAAAAGGAATAATGACAAAAGAAAAATGAACAGGATTTCAGCAAAGGGAACCCTCTTACACTGTTAGTTGAATGCAGGCTGGTACAGCAACTCTAGAAAAAAGTATGGAGTTTCCTCAAAAGTTTGAAAATAGAGCTATCCTATGACTCAGCAATTGCATTACTAGGGATTTATCCCAAAGATCCAAATCTGGTGATCTAAAGGGGCACCTGCACCCCAATATTTATAGCAGCAATCTCCACAATAGCGAAACTATGAAAAGAGCCCAGATATCCATCAACAGATGAATGGATAAAGAAAATGTGGTGTGGAATATTACTAAGCCATCAAAAATGAAATCTTGACATTTGCAATGACTTGGATAGACCTAAAGGGTATTTATGCTAATCAAAATGCCAATCAATGACAATTATCATATGATTTCACTCATATGTGGAATTTAAGAAACAACAGAGAGCATGGGGGCAGGGAAATAAAACAAAACTAAATCAGAGAGGAAGACAAACCATAAAAGACTCTTAATCACAGGAAACAAACTGAGGGATGCTGGAAGGGAGGGGAGTAGGGGGATGGAGTAACTGGGTGATGGACATTAAGGAGGGCATGGGATGTAATGAGCAGTGGGTGTTATAGAAGACTGATGAATCACTGAACTCTACCACTGAAACTAATACACTATATTTTAATTAATAGAATTTAATTACATTTAATTAAAACAGGATTTCATCAAATTAAAAACTTTTGTCATTCAAAGGATACCATCATGAAAGTAAACGGACAAGCCACATAATGGGAGAAAATATTTTTAACTCATATATGTAATAAGGGACTTGTATCCACAATACGTAAAGACCTCTTATATCAGAAGAATAAAAAGACAACTCTATTTAAAACTGGGCAAAGGGGGTGCCTGACTGGCTCAGACTGAAGAGCATGTGACTCTATCTCACAGATGTGAGTTCAAGCCCCACATTGGGTGGAGAGGTTACTTAAATAAAAACTTTTAAAAAATGGGCAAGGGAATTAAATAGAAATTTCTCTAAAAATGATATACAAATGTCCAAGTATATGAAAAGATGTTCAACATGATAGTAATGAGAAAACTTTGAATCAAAACTACAATGATATATCACTCATACCCCTTAGGATGGCTACTATCAAAATATATAAAAACAAATAATTACACCAGAAAATAACAACTGCTGGTAAGGATGTGAAGAAATTAAAATTCTTATGTGTTGTGGTTGGAATATAAAATGGTGCAAAGCACCAGAGCAAAGCAACAGAGGTTCCTCAAAATATTATAAATCAAACTATCATATGATCCAGAAATCCCACTTCTGGATATATATCCAAAAGAAATGAAAACAGGATTATGAAGAAATATTTGTACACCCATGTTCACAGCAGTACTGTTCTGATAACTAAAAGGTAGAAGCAGTCCAAATGTTCACTAACTGATGAAAGAATTTTTTAAAATGTGTATATACATACAACGGGATATTATCCAGCTATAAGGAGGAAGTCCTACCACACACTACAACACCGATGAATCATTGAGGACACATTAGCTAAATTTAAAAAAGCCAGTCACAAAGAAGACAAATACTATATAAATTACACTTATCTGAAGTATCTAAAGTAGTCAAAGCAACAGTAAAGAAACAAAAAGTAGAATGGTGGATACCAGGGTCTAGGGAGAGAGAGAAAAGGGACTTCGTTGTTTAATGAGATGGATACAGAGTTTCAACTTATGAAAAGTTCTAGAGATCTGTTTTAAAGCAATGTTAATATATTTAACACTTAAATGATTAAGATAGTAAAATTTATGTTATCTGCTTTTTACAATAAAAAATGAGCAAAAAAATTTGAATAGACAACTCTTCAGAGAAGATATACAAATAATGTAATACAATAAGCACAAGAAATGCTGCTCAACACAATTAGTTATTAGGAAAATGTAAATCAAAATCAGAATGAGATACCACTTCACATCCACTGGCTTGACTATAATCAAAAACAGAAACAGTAAAAAGTGTTACAGTGATATGGAGAAAAATTAGAATCCTCATACATTGTTAGTGCAACTGCTGTAAACTGGTCAGCCACTTTGGAAAACAGTTTGGCAGCATCTCAAAAATTAAATACAGCGGTATATGATCCAGCAATTTCTCTCCTAAGTATATATCTCAAAGAGTTGAAAACATAAATCCATACAAAAATTTGCTCAACTATGTTCATAGCAACATTATTCATAATTGCAACAAAGTGCAAACTATCCAAATGTCCATTAACTGATAAATGGATGAACTGTAGTATTAGCCATAAAATAAAATGTTATTCAGCTATGAAAACAAATAATAGTACTGCTGTACATGTATGACATGGACGAACCTTGAAAAGATGCTAAGCGAATAAAGCTAGACACAAAAAGGCCACATATTGTATGATTCCTCCTATATAAAATGTCTACACTGGGCAAATGCACAGAGACAGAAATAAATTAGTGGTTGTCATGGGCTGGAGTGGGGGAAAGAATGAGGAAATGTAGTAGGTTGAATAATGACCTCAAAAAATATTAGATCCTGATCCCTGAAATGTATCTATGTTATCATTTTTGGGAAAGGGGTCTTTGCAGATGTGATTAAGAATCTTGAGATGGGGGGAAACAAGCAAAATGGTGGAGAAGTAGCCACTGAGACGACATCAGGTAGCAGGAGATCAGCTAGATAGCTTATCAAACCATTGCGAACACCTACAAATCCAATGGGAGATCAAAGAGAGGAAGAACAGCAATTCTGGAAACAGAAAATCGGCCACTTTCTGGAAGGTAGGACTGGCGGAGAAGTGAATCAAAAGCGACCGGAGGATAGACCGCGGGGGAGGGGCCGGCTCCCAGCAAGCGGCGGAGCAACGGAGCACTAAATCGGGACTTTTAAAAGTCTGCTCCACGGAGGGACATCGCTCCAGAGGCTAAACCGGGGTGAAGCCCACACGGGGTCAGCGTGGCCCCAGGTCCCGCAGGGTCACAGAAGGATCGGGGCTGTCTGAGTGTTGCAGAGCTAGCAGGTATCGGAGCGGGAAGCCGGCCACAGAGACAGAGCCGAGGAGTGAGCTCTCAGCTCAGGGGTACCTTGAACCGGTCGCAGGCTGGGTGAGCTCGGAGTGCGGCCAGAGGCGAGGGAGATGGGAGTAGCCGGGGCTTTTCTCTGAGGAGTGGAGCCCCGAAATCTCAGCTCTTCCGGGCCGGAGACTGGGAAGCCACCATTTTCATTCCCGTCCTCCGGAACTCTACGGAAAGCGCTCAGGGACAAAAGCTCCTGAAAGCGAAACCAAGCGGATTACTTAGCCCGGCCCCTGGTAAGGGCATTGAAGCTCTGCCTCCGGCAAAGACACTTGAGAATCACTACAACAGGCCCCTCCCCCAGAAGATCAAAAGAAATCCAGCCAAGACCAAGTTCACTTAACAAGGAGAGCAGCGGAATTCCAGAGGAGAAGAAAGCAAAGCGCGGAATTCATGGCTTTCTCCCCATGATTCTTTAGTCTTGCAGTTAATTCAATTTTTTCTTTAA
>PISX010013445.1:14975-56890 GCA_004024625.1 Mellivora capensis | reverse complement strand
TATTGGGATTTCATCAAGATCAAAAGCTTTTGCACAGCAAAGGAAACAGTTAACAAAACCAAAAGACAACTGACAGAATGGGAGAAGATATTTGCAAACGACATATCAGATAAAGGGCTAGTGTCCAAAATCTATAAAGAACTTATCAAACTCAACACCCAAAGAACAAATAACCCAATCAAGAAATAGGCAGAGGACATGAACAGACATTTCTGCAAAGAAGACATCCAGATGGCCAACAGACACATGAAAAAGTGCTCCACATCACTCAGCATCAGGGAAATACAAATCAAAACCACAGTGAGATATCACCTCACCCCAGTCAGATGGCTAAAATTAACAAGTCAGGAAATGACAGTTGCTGGCGAGGATGCGGAGAAAGTGGAACCCTCCTACACTGTTGGTGGGAATGCAAGCTGGTGCAACTGCTCTGGAAAACAGCATGGAGGTTCCTCAAAAAGTTGAAAATAGAGCTACCCTATGACCCAGCAATTGCACTACTGGGTATTTACCCTAAAGATACAAACGTAGTGATCCGAAGGGGCACGTGCACCCGAATGTTTATAGCAGCAATGTCTACAATAGCCAAACTATGGAAAGAACCTAGATGTCCATCAACAGATGAATGGATAAAGATGATGTGGTATATATACACAATGGAATACTATGCAGCCATCAAAAGAAATGAAATCTTGCCATTTGCAACGACGTGGATGGAACTAGAGGGTATCATGCTTAGCGAAATAAGTCAGTCAGAGAAAGACAACTATCATATGATCTCCCTGATATGAGGAAGTGGAGATGCAACATGAGGGGTTGGGGGGTGAGGGGGTAGGAAAGAAGAAAAGAAACAAGATGGGATCGGGAGGGAGACAAACCATAAGTGACTCTTAATCTCACAAAACAAACTGAGGGGTGCTGGGGGGAGGGTGGGGTAATGGACATTGGGGAGGGTATGTGCTATGGTTAGTGCTGTGAAGTGTGTAAACCTAGCGATTCACAGACATGTACCCCTGGGGATAAAAATACTTTATATGTTTATAAAAAAATTTAAAAACTAAAAAAAAAAACACTTCCAGGCCAAAGATTTCATAACCATTATAGAGTCAATTGTTTAAAAGAATTTTAGTAAGTATAATAGCAATGAAAGAGAAGGAAAATTTAACTTCAGTATTAAGATAACTTTTTTCTCTTTAAGTCTTACCTGTATGGCAACCACCTGTGTACGTGGAATATTTGTTACTTCACTGGTAGTGTCCGGATTTACGTCCTGCTTGTTGGCAGCATTTCCACAGTGACCATCATATCTGTCAGACTCACTGAAGGTTGTATCAGCACCATCTGTGCTATGCTGTGTCTTTACTGATAGTTCCAAAAAGTCCTGAGGGATCTGTGTTTTAGGGGCAATCTGGTTACCAGAGGCTTTCTCGGCATTCAGATGACGACCCTCAAAATATACAGCAGTGCTTTCATCTGGTCTGTCATTGGCTATAAAAGCTGGCACCACTGGCACTGATCTTTGCAGCTGATACTCAGAAGAAACGTTGGCCAGGGGTGTGTAAATGTTAGTGTACTGGGGCAAACTTGGTAACACATTTATATACGTTGGTGGTGTCTGGGTAATGCCAAACCCCCGAAAGGGGAGATATGTACAGTATCCTGTGACCAAATGGGATTGAGTCCAGTAGGTTGGTTTCACATCCTCAGAAGCCGGTTTGGGAGAATGAGAGGATCCTCGCTTGTGACCTGCATCCTCGGACACTGGTTTGGGAGAATCAGAAGAGACCTCTTTGGGCTTCTCATCCTCAGAAACTGATCTAGAAGAATTATCAGACACTGGTTTTGGCTTCACAGCCTCACAGGTTGGTTTGGGAGAATTCGCAGCTATAGGTTTGGTCTTCACATCCTCAGAAGCTGCTGCTGAAGATAAATCAGACACTGGTTTAGATTTTATATCTGGTTTAAATTCCCTAGCAGATGGATTCAGTGGTAGTACTCGTAAATACTCCCCTGTTTTTGAAATTTCTTCCACTTTTGTCTTAATGTTTTTCTTCTTTCTCTTTTTCTTGAGCCGCAATGCAACTTTCTTCAGTGCAATACAGTTGTCAATCACAACAAAACGAGGACATCCCAGGAGAAAAGACTTCAAACCTCCGGCTTTTTCTAGTATCTGTCGAGTTTCTTCTGGGAAGAATTCATATTCTTCAGAGAACATTTTATTACTCATGTCCAACGGACCATGCTCCTCCAACAACTGAGAGAAATAACTTGGAAAAAATTATGTTTACATGTTATAAGGAAGTATTTATACATGTTCATTTGAAAAAAATATTTTTCCCAAAATTCTCCCAAAGCAAAATACTATTTCAGTTCTGACTGATCTCAACAGCTCCCCAACAAACATATTACATTCATATTAAATCTGACAAAAGCTAACTGCAATCAATGATACTCTAAAAGCAAAATATTGTTTACCCCTTGGAAAATAATCCTTAAAAATTTTTTTGAAAACCAAAAAGATTAAAGTTACTTTATAAATTTCAATTATATAATTATACAATCTATTTTAAAAGTAATGAAAAGAAAATTTATTATATAAGAATGTCAAATAAGAAGACATAAAATTTTACTAAGATCTTACGGAATTTGCATATAGTAATCTTAACATTTTTCTGTTTAAGAATAGACAATGATTTAGAGGTACTGAAATTTATTCTGTCTGATCAATAAACCAATAAGATTAGACAGACACACATTAATGGGGCGATCCCTTAATCTAGCTCCAGTTCTGGATTGGGACTCCCTTCAGTTCTGGGGCTACTTTTTTCCCCATTCTGGGGTCAGCCTCAAAGAGCCTTATTCTTCCATTTGGATTTGGTTTTCAGTCTGTAACAGTGGCATTAACTAGCAAGAAAGACACATAACACATATCACCAAAAAGATTTGCTTTTTCAAGAGCAAAAATCTCCAAAGGGACTTTTTTTTTTTTTAAGATTTTATTTACTTATTTGAGAGAGGATGAGTGAGAGAGAGCATGAGAGAGGAGGTCAGAGGGAGAAGCAGACTCCTCAAGGAGCTGGGAGCCTGATGCAGGACTCCATCCTGGAAATCCGGGATCATGACCTGAGCCAAAGGCAGCCGCTCAACCAATTGAGCCACGCAGGCGCCCCAAAGGGACTTTCTTAGGAAATTAACGCTAACTAGAAAGACAACTTATTTTTTGGGAAGGTAAAAACACCACTTCTTTGAAGCAAAAGAAACCACTTTATGTACAAATGCTGCTCGAGATAAAAGCATAGGACTATTTTTGCTAATGATTAACATCTACTCAAAGTAACTGATATTCTGAAGGTTGAAGACCAAATGCCACTACTTTTCGTCAGCAATGCTGCTTTAAATACTTAGTGTTTTTTGATGACTACTTTCCCCTTAGGAAAATCTCTACAACTGAAACTACCCAACACACATACTGTTTTGCAAGGTAACAGATTAGATTTGTTTTCACTTTAAGATTCCCATCAAACTTCATTTTTTTAAAATGATTTTATTTATTTTAAAAAGCGAGAGTGCACGTGTGTACAAGAGTGCAGGTGAGGGGAGAGGCAGAGAAATCTTCGAGTAGACTCCCCACTGACAAGAGGCTCAATCCCAGGACTCTGAGATCATAGCCTGAGCTGAAATCAAGAGTCGGCTGCTTAACCAACTGAGCCACCCAGGGGCCCCCCAAACTTCATTTTTAATGAGAAATCTCTAAAAGCAGAAGGGTCTGAAGGAGAATCCTCTTGTTGAGGGTTTTGGCTGATTGGTAGAACTCCGGCTCTACCATCTCTCTAAAGAGAGATACCTTTCCATTAGGTCACGAATGGTGTATGTGTATTTACTCTCTGCTTTCCATGAGGAATACTAAAGAGAATCATTGAAAAACAAAGCTTTTCCACCTGAATTAAAACACTTAAATACAAAATGGCATAACTAAAAAACTGAGACTACATGCAAGGAAACCACTCTAAGTAATCTGACAATGAGCTTTTCAATAGCTAGCAAGGTAAATGCCAATGCAGATCTGCTGAATATTATCAAGCAACTAATAAAAGTCATGTTCTTGAACAGTCAAGGATATGAAAAAATCCTCACTATGCATTTTGAGTGAAAAAGGTTATGATAAAGCTGAATTATAGTAAAATCGCAGTTTATAAATTTTAAAACCCATGTTTTACACATCTACATTTTAAAAGCCTGAAAGAATATACATCAAAAATTAACTGTGGTTTTATCTGGGTAATAGAATTATTCATAATTTTTATTTTTCCTTTATTTAAAAAAATTCCATAGTAATTTATAGTATTAGTTTTACAATCAGAAAAAAATGTTTTCAAAGAAATAGAGCCTCCATGTTTTTTTCCACTGGCTAAGAAGCAATGAATTTTTCAAACACTGGAGTAGAACAAAATTTAATTTAATACGGGTCCCTAGCCCAAAGGAAAACAGTATTATAACCATACTGTGAATAAAATTTTTATAGTCACTATTATTTGAAATGCAACACAAAATGAATAATTCTATTTATACATCTTTCTAGCCTTGAAAAATCATCTCTGTAAGATAAATAGTAGGTCCAAAATAGTATAAATATGATTTCTTTATAATCCACCCATCAATGCACACTTAACAGTGGTACTGGTGTGGCTATTTAGCAGACATGATAGAGGCCAAAGCTCTAAAGAAAGATGTTAGATAACTGAAATGACGGAGTTGACTCAGCTTCTGACAAGTTACACAAGATTCATCTCTCTTATCATGGCCTGTTCTTGCTCAAAGTCTCAGACTCTGCACTTCAGGACCAGAGACAAAAACGAGATACATTGCATGTGATAGGAGTTTAAAAAAAAAAAGCTAATTATGCCAGAGATATTAATAGTTATGTGTATATGCACATATATTTTCATAAGTGGATGATGAACATTAGTGTCTGAAATGGTCATGGCTGATCATCCTACAGCACTATTACCGTCACTGCCGGCACAGCAGCAACAGATAAGGATGGAGAAAACATTTCAGAAGGCACCCCCACCCTAGTATTCTAGGTGTGGTCCTCCGAAAAATCACTGTTTTATACAAGCTCATGATTCTTATTTCAGAGTAATTTTATCTGCAGTACACTGTTACGTGACCAATGATCAATTCAGTTCTCCTACTATTTGCAAGCTGCATGAAAGGACTGTATCATCTACTTTTTCTGCAATCTTCCACAGTGCTTAACTCAAAGTGGTTAATAAACGCTGGCCAACTAATTAACACCACTGATGAGGTGTTAGGAAAAGCTAAATGCAGAATACTATCCATTGAAATTTAACTTGCTTCAATTACCTAAAATCATAAAATATTAGAACTAGAAGGGCATTAGGTCAATTAAACACCAATCTTTCTAATCCCCTACTTCACAGTGAAATACTTAAGATAAAGTTAAAGCAGTTTTCCCAATATTCTTGATTCCCTAATATTTTTTTTCTCTACATCCTTATCATAAAGAAAATTATAGTAGTTTCATTTTTCTTTAGTTTTATCCACTGGCTCCTAAAAGAAATATTTATGTATTTTTTTCTTTTTAAAGTTTTTGTTTATTCACTTAAGTAATCTCTACACCCAGTATAGGCCTTGAACTCACAACCCCGAGATCAAGAGTCATATGCTCCTCTGATTGAGCCAGCCAGGAACCCCTGAAAAAAAATCATTCTTAAGCCCATCTTCATATGTTTACTTTTGAAAATTCAAAGAAACAACTGTTTTGAGGTGTAACTTCCTACAACTTCATGACTTTAAGTTCTATCTCAAAATACAAATCAGCCTATTTTTTTCCTTAAGTTTAACTCCTCCCACTTATAATAGTAATAAATCTTTAAGAAGCAAGGTCCTCAAAATAACACAGTTTAGCTTCAGTTCTGGATGCCTGAAGCAAAGCCTACCATATTTTAAGAAATAACTAGTGTAGTTTTAGAGCTGTTTCCATATGGTCATCCGGGAGAGTTCTCTGGAAATATGACTTGTTCAGCATTTCAACTCTAAAGAAAAACCATGAAGAGGGATCTACGAGCATAACTAGACTGAACAGAAATAATGCAGCTGGGGAAAATAGGAGAAGTGACTAAATTATGGATGAGTGACAGGTTTTCTGAGAGAATAGTTAGCTTTTAAATTAGTTTTTTATTGCAGGTCTTAGCCCTCAATTTCTTTTTTTTTTTTTTTAAGATTTTATTTATCTGAGACAGAGAGCATAAGGAGGTCGAAGGGCAGAGCTGGAGAGGGAGAAGCAGGCTCCCGCTGAGCAGGGAGCCTGACATGGGGCTTGATGTTGGATCCTGATCCCAGGGCCCTGAGATCAGGACCTGAGCTGAAGGCAGATGCTTAACCAACTGAGTGACCTAGACGCCCCTCAATTTCTCTTCTTAAGGAAGGTAGCAGTGCCTTAATAATACAAGCTCTAAACAGTTAATTGCTTCCTAGATTTTCCTGAACTCTTTACTCCATTATTTTATCCACCCCGCTCAGACGTATTAACTTGTCACTGGACTTATGAGATGCAAAACATTCGCATCCACCAACTAAGGAACAGTAAGATCAACTAATCATACTACTCCTTGTCAAATGTGTAATTCCACCCTTATCCAAGAGAGGTATGTTCCAAAACCACCAGGGATGCCTGAAACCACAGACAGAACTGAATCCTATTTATACTGTTTTGTTCCTGCACATACATACCTATGATAAAGTTTAAGTTATAAATTAGGTGCAATAAAAAATAGCACTAACAATAATAAAATAGAACAGTTACTATAATATACTGTAATGAAAGTTATGTGAATGTGGTCTATCAAAATATCTTACTGCACTGTACTCACCCTTCTTGTGATGATGGGGGATGATAAGATGAAGTGAGGTGAGTGATGTAGGCACTGTGATGCAATGTGAGGCTACAACTGACCTTCTGACAATATGTCAGAAGGAGGACCATCGGCTTCTAGAGCACGACTGATGGCGTAAGAGAAACCTTGGAAAGTGAAACTAAGGATAACGGAGGAGAACTGTATGCCTTGGAATTCATGATAAAAGATTATGGCTGGGGGGGTCCCTCAATCAGTTCGGTGTCCAACTCTTACTTTCACCTCAGGTCATGATCTCACGGGTCATGAAAGCAAGCCCAGTGCTGAGTTCCACGCTCAGCCTGAAGATTCTCTCCCTTTGCACCCCCATCCATGCACATGTGTGTATATGTCTCTTTCTCTCTCAAATAAATAAATTTATCTTTAAAAAAAAACCATTATGGCTGGAAACTCTTTAGGTCCTATCTGCATATACCAGATCAGTCTTAGAAATAGAAAATATCTATATTAAGCAGCTCAAACTGACAAAAACCAGTAATTACTAGGATTCTAAATTTAATAGTTAGAAACACTGTTAACTCTGTGTAATACCTGACAAAAGCTGTAAAAGTACTTTTCTTCCCTAGGTTTGTGAGCCAGTAAGTAATTCCTTTAATAAGCACAATGGACGCAAATTAAACAACATGAGATCTTTAACTGGCAGCTTCAGTATAAAATAATTTTTGCAGGAATGTTAAACTACTTACTCATACAGAGTTGAACACTTTTGTTTTGGGTTAATGTCCCACAGCTTCTTATTACGGACAACATATTCACTACTGTGCTGCTCATAGATAGCTTCAAATTCTTCTACATCTTGCCGAAGGTGGTCAGGTACCACAAATGGGCCTGCAGGATTTGAACTGCGTCTGCAGATAAAAAAAAAAATTTGTGAATCATAAACTTGTAAGGTTACCCAAATAATATTCCAATTTTATATAATTTAAAATTTATAATATAAAATGTATAATTTAAATTTTACAATGCAAAAAAACACTACCAGAGAATTCAATGTGGAAAAGTTACCCTTCCACAAATACATATATATGCCTGACCACTGAGTAAGCACTTTTAGTTAAGTACCAACCCTGGTCCCAAGAGCAAATTTTTTGAAACTCCTGTTTTTAAAAGTATAATGTTACATTAATTGTAACTTGTTAAAGAAAAAAATGACAGATTTTATTATAACTACTATTAAGTCAAAATGAGATTGAGACACTTAATAAAAAGATTCTTTTTCTAAAACATAAGATTCTAGCACTCTAAAAAGACGAGGCAGTTTCAGTGTGAATTCTAAAACCAGGTTTTAATGGCTTTAATTCCTTGACTCTGTTATTTACAAGTTTCAGGTTCCTGGGCACATCACTCAATTGTACCATTCAACTATACTGTGCATGACGGGTCTCCTTACCTGTAAAATGGACATAGTAACAGTACTTACCTCTCAGGGTGGAAGAGTGGATTCAATGAGTTTATGTATGTAAAGCCAATGGAACAGTACCTGGTACATAAGTGTTATCTAAGTATAGGCTATTACTATTTGAATTTAAAATAATTCTTCCATTTAAAGAATCCGTGCAAATGACTGCGGGAAAGCAGCTGTTATGATAACTCCTTTAAGAAATGTGAAATAAAAAATGTGGGTTTCTAGTCCCTAAAGGAATAACATAAAAAGGTCACTGCTACTCACTTTTATTTCTTATGTCTGTTCGTTTCCTGAAAACTCAGTTTCCACAACCAGACACAACTGAAAACTGCTCACATCTAAGGTTAAACCACGACATCATGTACAGCTTCTGAAACATCTTCCTCTCTCCTACTATAGCAAATATGCTACTGATTATCAATAGGGCATTTTTTTTTTCACTGAACATTTTAAGGACTATTTTCTAGGATTTTCCCATAGTATTTTGCACACAGTAAGTTCCCAAACTGATCTAATGAATGTCATTAGCCCAGTGGTTTTAGTGTAGTTTGTATGAATTCTTAATGCAGAAAAGCCATGCCATTAATTCAACCAAGATGGATCACACCAGGTTGTCATAACAGATGCACATCTTTAGACAGTGAAGTTAGGGAAATAAAACACAAGTTTAATTTACGTTAAATTAACACGACTTGCTAAGTCAAAACACTTGAATTAAAATGAAGCAAAAAATTTTAATTGTACTTACTTATGATCTTCACCTGAAGTGACAGTCTCATTATTTGTTGTTACTGAAGCTGTTCCAGACCCCACTAACATAGGCTGGTTTAAAAGAAAAATGAAAATGATTTTCCACCTTAGAATTCTATTAAAAAAATTAGTATTAAAACTGAATGTTTATATAAATATGCATGCAAACTGCCAATATATGATTTAACTAAATTTTTCTTGTGTACAGGAACACATAGTAATAAAAGTTACAACAGCCATAAATAAGCCCAAATTAACATTCAGGTAGTTTTCAATGCTCTGAAAAAATTTTAAGTCAAAGATAAAAGGACAAGTTTGTTTGTTTGTTTTAAGATTTTTATTTATTTGACAGAGAGAGACCCAGCGAGAGAGGGAACACAAGCAGGGGAGCTGCAGAGAGTGAGGGAAAAGCAGGCCTCCCACCAAGCAGGGAGCCTGATGTGGGGCCCAATCCCAGGACCCTGGGATCATGACCTGAGCCGAAGGCAGACACACAACAACTGAGCCACCCAGGTGCCCCTTCCTTTTTTTTTTTTTTTTTTTTAAAAAAGGCAAGCTTTAGTGGAACTTACAAACAGCTGCTCTCATCCTCCCCTAATATCTGTTCCATCTCAACTCCTGTCCCCCTGAGCCCCCACATATACGACAGCCAGGGAGAACCCACCATAAGATAAACAGCACCCTATTTATCTCATGGGCTTGGCATGAATTTTAGATTAAATCTTAAAAAAAAAAAGTCTTTCTCTACAAAATGCTCCAAAATATCCCCCCAAATTGGTTAATTCTAATTTACATATTCAATTATTTTATACAAGAATTGATACAGAAAATATACCTTTGAATCTTTTGGCTTCTTTTTCTTGCCTTTATTTTTTATCTTGGAAGAATTAAACTGGAAAAATGGGAGGAAAAAAACAATGAAAACTCAAATAACAGAATTACGAAGCTCACAATAAAGATATCATAGGGTTTTAGCCACAAGTTGAATATATATAAAATAACAAAAATACTGAACAAAAATAACATTTAGTATGTTAGCACTAGTGTTATGATCTATAAAAGAAAATAAGAGAAAGCTCAATGAGGACTATAACTAAAACTGCCCCAACATTTTACTCATTTTTAAGAAGGTTTATATTATTTTAAGCAATTAATCAGTCTTTTAGAGTAACTCCAGTTATATACTACTAGCATTTTAATGACATTGCTTTTACTAAGCTAAACGAGACACTCTACACCTGGCTAAACCCTGGGGGCACACTGGACTTAGAAGACATTTAACTTCCCACGGTGTATTAGCTGTGTTTCCATACTTACCTGGGCAGTATTTAACAGCAGATTAAGATAAAATTTCAAGTACAGATGACCTGATAACTAAAATTCAGTAAACAAGCATCTTTTTTTCTGAAAACTTTCTTTCTGAAAACTACTAAGAAAAACTCTGGGATTATTTTAACTTGAACTCAGTTTGGAGCCATTCAAAACAAAGTCTCTTTACTTTCCTTACAGTGCAAAACATTAAAATTTTAATCATTACAGAAAGCTTTCCATTTTTATGCCAGAAGACTAAACAACTCCTTCCCTATTTCTGAAATTAACATTTATTAGTTGCAAAACTTTATGGACACTAATTTAAGCCCCTAAGTTTGCTGTCATTCTAATTCTAAGAGGAAGATTGGTATTAACTTTCTAATAAATGAGCATACATCAGCCAGAAATCCTCCAGATTTGGTTCTAGAATGCCACTGTGATGTAAATAAACACTGGCTTGGGTACTCCTCTCTTCTTTGGCTAACACAAATTAGCACACTACAGTTAAAGGGATCAAGTAACTTACCGGCACATCACCACTGTCTTGTTTCCTTAACACAGTGCAGCGGCTATCTGTAGAAAAATACCGATGATTTGTGAGAAAATGAAAGTTTGCAGTGCCAAACAACACATTAAGCCTTAAAGAGAACCACCCCAGATACTACTAGCATCAACTACATTCTACTCCTTATTTGGCTTTGAAAATTAAGTTTTCAAACTTAATTTTAATTTCAAACTTAATTTAAACTAAACAAATTTAGTTTAGAAAGCAAGAGCAAAATGGCCCATTAAAAGGAAACGAACCACAAAGAACCACAAAATGTGAATTCAATTCAACATAATTTGAGTGCTTTCTAGGGATCAAACTCTATGCCAGGTGCCGAGAATATAGAAATGCAGAAATAGTCCCTGACACAGATAAACCTGTGTCCTAAATTGTATTGTGCAACATAAACTAACAGGCAAACACCTGTAATCCAGTGTGCTAAGTGCCTCAATAAATACAATGGAAACAAAACTAATGGAATAATAAAGTTTTCAAGGATAAAGGCCGAAGCAGAGGTCAGGGAGAGCTTGGTGGGGGAAGGCAATATTAAAGTGAGACTTGAACAAGCAAATGAGTAGGACATGGCTGGAGGAAATGCCTGAGGAAAGACACAGGCAGCACAAAGAAGGTTTGCATACCTTCAAGAAATGAGATGCATGTATAGAGGGCAGATGGGGAGAGTAATGATAAACCCAGACAGATGATGTGTAGGCAAAACAAAGCAAGTGTTTAACAAAATCATTACACGATCAGATGTTCTAGAAGAGTCACTAGTGGCAATGTAAAGAGGAAGATCTGGAGTGGAAAGGTCTAGAGGCATAGAGACCAGTTTGGAGGCTACCAGGATGGTCTAATGATGGAAAGATTACTGAGGCTCTGATATAAGGAAGTGGAGAGGGACAGGAAAGGACAGATCAAAGGTAAAGCCTACTGGAACTGGTGACAAACTAGACATGTGGTAATAGGAAAAAGGAAGAAGTGAGACTAATTTCAGGGTTTCCCGCTTAGATACAAGATATACAACAATGTTACTAAGAATAATTTAGAAAAAATAGATCTCTAGGGATAATAATAAGTGGGTTCAGCCACACTGCTCTTAAGGGGCCTTTTAGCTGTCTACAAATAAATACCAACAGGAAAATAGTATGCAGAGTTCAAGAGAGGCTGGAATTCCAACAAATTATCACAGCATTGGTGACATTATTGAATACTTTCATTTACAAGACCAGTGGATTCTGAAAAGTTTTAAGAAACATAATCATCCCTTTAAATGAAAAGAGATAAAGCTGAAACTATCTGGGATAAAAGTGAGAAGCAGAGCAACTGGAGGAGAAAATCTGTTGGGATAGCCAGTCATTTGGCTGGTGGCTTCTGACTCTATGACTGAAAGCAGAGGAAGTCATAGCCAGATGGACTGCATCGTTAGGGTGCCCAAAAAAAAAAAAAAAAAAAAGTGCACACTAAAAGGATGTCCTTTTTAGTTATTTTTGTTGTGTGATCCAAGCATCAGGTTTTATAAGCTCAATTACCAAACAGCATTTTATTATTTATAGTAGCAGCAAACTGATGGCAATAAATTCAGGCTATCAAAGTAATATGTTGCCTCCAGTCACAAAGCCATCTATATTTGAATGTGCTCCTTCCTAAGAACCACAACAAAAGTAAGCTTTTTAGTTCCTTTTACATATGAACTTTATAATGTATGATACTTTTGTACAAGGCCAGATCTTTTAATGTGCCCTTTAAAAAAAAGCATGAAAAAAATAAATAAATAAATAATTTTAAAAAGCATGAAATTTAAAAGTCTAACTCCTGACAGTCAGTAAAGCAGATGCTGAGGAATGCGGAGGGAAAGGCAGGGAAGGGGGGTATCATAAGACACACATGTAGTACCAAAGATAAGAAGTTAAAATTAAGGGTGCTTGGGTGGCTCAGTGGGTTAAAGCCTCTGCCTTTAGCTCGGGTCATGATCCCAGGGTCCTGGGATCAAGCCCTGCATCGGGCTCTCTGCTTAGCAGGGAGCCTGCTTCCTCCTCTCTCTCTGCCTGGCTCTCTGCCTACTTGTGATCCCTGTCAAATAAATAAATAAATTTTTTTAAAAAAGTTAAAATCAATTTTGAATCTAAGAATATCAGAATTTTGAGGCAAAATGGGACTATACAGACCACGGGCTCCAAATCCTATCATTCAATGATAAAGAAATTAATATCCAAGAGAAGCTAAGTCTCTAACTACTAGTCATCCTATTCTGCTCAACTGGACTCCATGATGCTACCCAAACAGGTGACCCAACTCCCCTCAACCCCATGTCTCTTAAGTCCAATGTCCAGCTGTCTGACTACATCCACGTTCACAGCTCTGACTTGAGCCATGCACCAAGGCTTCATCTTCCCAAGGAAGAACACAAGTGCCTGATCCTCCATTTCAACCACCAGCACCTTTCTGGTCCTCTCTTACTGAGTGTATGTCCATATTATAGTTATTCGTATATTCATCTCATTCCCTTTTCTACAATATAAGGTCCTTGAGGGCAGGAACTAGCATAAGCATTTCTGAGTTAACACCCAGCTTGGGCAGGAGCCTTAAAGCAGTAGTAAAAACAAGGTTTTAGTGAACTGAATTAGAGAAGAAGCGGGGCCACAGCCTACTTTCCTAACTCCCCATTCTAAGTTCTTCCCACTACAACAGCTATGCTATTTCTAGATTCTGCAAACATCACCTCCTCTGCAGGGCAATGTTTTCTTGAAGGTTACAATTTAAACCATTCACTGATAAATTCTGTCCATTTAATATGCAACCTTTGCCATGGTACTGTCAATGTATCTACGATGAGAAGAGCAGGTATGTTATCAGTGTAACACACCCAGCTGAGCACCCCTACAACACTTAGCTCAACAGAGTAAAAACAGGACATCCAAAAAAAAAAAAAAATCACTATTCTTCATCACTTACTTCCCCAAATAAGCAGGCTATACCATAATAATTCTATTTTGTCAAGTATTAAATAAGCTAGGTTCTTCACAGATTTGTTTTCCCTGTCAGACCAGATATAATATACATGAAACTCAGCCCACACACCCATTATGTCAAAGAACTCGTCTAGAGCATTATGCAGCGCCGGGAACTTGTCTCTGTGCTCTTCTAGCAGCCATATTAAACACCGCGCTTCCTTCAGTGATGTTGGCTCACAGAAGTAATCAAGTTGCTTTCCTTCTATAGAGGCTAGTTTATGACCATATTTCTCATTCCAGAGAAAAGTCATGATGCTAAAATCAAGCTCCTTAAGAGATGCTCCATAACGAGAAAAAAAAGGTCCTGTGGCATCTAAACCTGTAATAAAAACAAAACCCAAATCAGAAAAAGGAAAAATCATTTACCATTAAAATCACATTCAATCTTACATCTCTGAAAGCAGTTCGGTTATAGCTTGCTGACATTTTCAGTGAAAACACACACCTGAATACAAACTTGTTCCAGCTACTTTGTACTTTAGGAATACCACTTAACACCAATACGCTAATTACAATAGTTCTTATCTATCAGTTGAATAAGGTGGGCCAAAGCCTTCTTACAGAATTGTTCGTATATTACAAGCTTCTATGGTCATTTTTATTGGACTTCAGCAATGAAAACAAGGCATTAAATTCCTGTAAAACTATTACAACTTTTTTACTAATTCAAAATGATTTTTATACTAATTACTACAAACTAGCAAGATTTTAGTGCTTTTCTACATATATTCTATAGTAACAATAATACGGAAATTCTTCACAAGTGCCTTTAAAACAGGAAAGGGGTAAACAAACCACCCCTCCAACACCTCCATTAATGGCTCCTTACCCTCCTCCAAAAATCAGGATGGCCACTATTCCCACTTTTATTCCACCTTCTAACAATCAGAAAAAGAAGCGGTTGCAACCTCATACCACTGTTCTGAAGGGATGATGAGCCCCTACCCTTACTAACACAGCCTCCAAAAGGCAAAGACCAGTTCTGGTCTATCTTCCCACCAATCTCGAATACAGCACAACTTGCCTCTTATGTCAGCCATAGTTTCTCAGTCAGCATATGAAGCAGACTACTGAGTCAGAGTTACCCTGGATGGGTTTCCTCCAAATGAAAGTTACCTTACAGATGTCATGCTGCATGAAAAATGTGCTCACTGAAGGGAAGGCAAGAGGTCATATCTACAATTAAAATGTTACTCTCCCCACACCCCACATATAAACTGACCTCTCATGTTAAATAAACACATGACGTGACCCTACAGTTTATATTTTTTGTTGAGAAGGAAATAAAATTCCAGGAATTGGAAATTACTTGCCTTTAATAAATAAATATGAGCTTTACATCAGGGATATAGTATAACCTTACTAATCAACATGGTTGAAGTCATTTTAGAGCTTTTTAAAATAAAAACTGCATTAATATAATGTGTATATACTTATTAAAATGCCTTTAATCTTCAGAATAAATGTGAATTATATCAAAAGGACACATTAACATTTCCGTCAGTGAGCTAGAAGGCTCAAATGCTACCATACACTGAAAGAACGGTGGCAGGCACTCTTGCCTGGGTAAGCATTAACCAGAAAGCTTCCTTCTCCTGAATCTAGCAGAATAAAGTGAAAAATGATATTATAATTTACTTATTTAATTGTTAACAGATGCAAATTACAACCTTATCACTTACAAGTAATATTCTGGGACCAGAAACCCATGCAGACCTATGCTCAAAGCAGCAACACTTAGCTATCAACTATGCCGAGCTTCCTGCTGTCTTACTTTGTTTCTACTGACAGAAATTTATCAATATATTCTCTAAAACTCTAGAATTCTAAGGGTTCCATGTCCCTAAAAATTCCAGCAGATGGGGGTGACCTGCAGAGGCCTAGCATCTCACTCTTTGGACTGCTCCTCTGTGGCTCCTGCTGGCCTTGTACCCAACACCTGCCAAATGAATCACCTACTCTCTGAGGCCAGTTACCACCAAAGTCACCAAGATAAACAGTGTCCTGGTAGGTACCCAGAGAAATCTCAAGCTAGTGTTCGACCACAACTCTAGCTGCAGCTGCTTTCTGCAGTCCCCGCATGGCCTTGGGCAAAGAGCCTGTTTGTGGGGAGAGGAGGGTCTTCCTCTACCAAATTAAGAAAATCAGGAACAGCAGCAGAGTTTTAAAATCCTGTGATCCAACCTCAGAGTATTTTTCTCACAATCCTTAGATACAGATTTGCTTCCAGTGATCCTAAGCAATTAGTTCCACCCACTCTTCCTCTTAAGTTTTCTAAGGAATCTGACTAGAAGTGTATGATCCCAGAGGGCACTCAGTCACCTCCAGGGGGCGCTACTGACTCCCATAACCTGCCTAACATTCACTTCATTTAAACATTTACAAATAGTTTAGCAAAATACAGGACTGGATCTTCTGACTAAACTTTATTGTGTTTACACCTTTTGAAAGTGTACTGTAACCTATCGATAAAATAACCTAAACTGTGAGTTGGAAGGGAATAATATTTTTAACCACACAAATTTGTAGTCCTACATTAAAAAAAAAATCATAAATGATGACAGAAAATGAAAAAGGGATCAGAGGCCGATGTCCACCCTTCCTACTAAGCAGCAGCTCTAGAGCTCAGTAGCATACCAAAGCCGTTAAGTTTCTGGATCCAAGCGGCTAATTTTGGCTCCACTTCTTTAAGCTCGCTCAAAACATGCAGAAATATCCTGGTCTTTACTCTATTCTTTTCTTGAATCAAGTGACGAATGACATAGTCCACTGCTTCGTTTAGAAAATTTCTGCTAGAAAAACAAGTTGTATAGTCTTCTGTGCTTAAAACCTTCCAAGAAAGCAATTCTTTGAGAAGCTTGGAAGTGTTCAGAATGCCAGATTTTATCTTGTCAGCATATTGCTTTATGCACTGCAGAATTCTGTCATCAAGGAACTGGCAACTCTGAACGTTGTCTGTAGTTTCTAAGGATAAATAAAAGTGGTTAAAGTGAGCAACAGACCAATCTGCAAAGATATAAACTTAGAAGAGAAATAATATAGCATTACATAATAATATAAAATATGGTGCAGAGGGATTCTTCATGTTTTAAATAAACTCAAGAAGTTTTAAATTTGGAATATACTTAACAATACCTTTGAAAACATACGAAAGTTCACATTAAACATTCCAAAAGTACCTTATCTCCTTCACTCTACATCACTCATGTAACATCTAAAAACTTAGTTCTTCTAAAATAAGGTTCAACAATCCGGGACGCCTGGGTGGCTCAGTTGGTTAAGCGGCTGCCTTCGGCTCAGGTCATGATCCCAGCGTCCTGGGATCGAGTCCCACATCGGGCTCCTTGCTCGGCAGGGAGCCTGCTTCTCCCTCTGCCTCTGCTACCACTCTGCCTGCCTGTGCTCTCTCTCTCTCTCTCTCTCTCTCTCTCTCTGGCAAATAAATAAAAAAAACCTTTAAAAAAAAAAAAAAAAAATAAGGTTCAACAATCCTAACCCAGCCTCATCACTACCTATACTTTATATTTAGTAACTATGTTTAATTATTAAGAATTCAAAGGGTTGGGGAGCCTGGGTGGCTCTGTCGTTAAGCATCTGCCTTCCACTCAGGTCATGATCGTGGGGTCCTGGGATCGAGCCCCACATCCAGCTCCCTGCTCAGCGGGAAGCCTGCTCCTCTCTCTCCCACTCCCCCTGCTTGTGTTCTCTCTCTCGCTGTGTCTCTCTGTGTCAAATAAATAAATAAAATCTTTAAAAAAAAAAAAAAAGACTGCAAACGGTTTTTTCTAGAGTTGAAAGGGTCATTTATTTATGAATTCAATTAATATTTGGTAGTTATTGTTAATGTTATTCATCTTACTGTTGGATCCTAAACCATAGGTCCCCATGGAGATGTTAACTCCAGCCTGGAAAATCTCTCAGAAGTTCATCTTCCTAACCAATGCATCTCCCTAATGGATTGCCATTTAGCCTCTTGAAGTGTCCAAAATTAAAAAAACAAACATTCACTGGAGACTTCTATAGTAGGAAAGATAATTTTGACTGATTTGTTGAACATTAATGGAATACTAAATAAAAAATAAAAAGAGGAAGTGTTTCATTTTGGTAACAGCCGTCACAGAAAATGAGAAAGAATAACTTCAACTGAAAACTGAAAGTACTCCTGGGGATGTAATGTCCAGCACGGTGACTACAGTTAATACTACTATATTGTGAGGCACCTGGGTTGCTCAGTTGGTTGGTTAAGGGTCTGACTCTTGATCTCAGCTCAGGTGTTGATCTCAGGGTCATGAGTTCAAGTCCTGCACTGGGTGCCATGCTAGGTGTGGAGTCTACTTAAAAATAATAAATAACAATACTGCACTGCATATTTCAAAGCAGCTTGAAGAGGGGATCGTGAAAGTTCCTGTCATAAGAAAACAAATTCTGTAACTATGCATTGTGATGGATGTTAACTGGACTTACTATGGTGATCATTTTGCGATATATATGAATATACAATATATACATCATGTTGTATACCTTAAACTCATATAATGTTATGTCCTTTATTCCTCAACTAAAAAAAAAAACAAACAAACACCACTCTTAATTAAGAAAAAAACCTGGAAGTAAATATGCTCACAGGAACAGTATAATCACATTCCCATGGTGATCCGGGAATAATAACAAGACAAACATAAAACAGAAGGCTGGGTTAGGTAATCCCTATAGCATCTTTTATGAACTGCTTCTTTATTTGAACTCAGCATTATTTCAGATCATTAGTAGCTAATTCATGTTCAGTGTTTTAGGATCTAACTCTGCACAGTGAGTTTACAGAACACTATCAAACAAGCAATATGCACGGCAGCTATTATTTCCATCTTCACTGCGGTGATAAGGAAGCTGACAAAGATCTTGCCCCACGTTAGCTTACTGCTATCCCTGTGTATGTCCTGCTTCCAAATACAGTGCTCTTTACACCAACCTCTCCCCATCTCAGAGCAACACCAGAAAGTAGTGGTACTAAAATACAAGTTGAAATCTAAATTCTGATTCAGTAACAATTAATATAATCCCCAGTGAGATGGATATTTGTGTTTATACTTTTAAGCAAGAGGATATTACTTTCATCATGCCTCTGACTTTAGCATACCTTTCTGCTCTTCAGTTTTGGGAGGATTACTCTCTCTTAAGTCCTCTTCCATTCTTTCTTGTGCTAATTTCTTTGCTTCTTTTTTTTGGATCTTTCTCTTCAATTTTTTGTCTTCTTTCAGTCTTAGCTTCTCTAGGCTGATAAGCGTTTATAATTAGTGATAATCCACCTTTGTTATAAACTCAGTCAACTATCTGCCTATTACAGAAACCATCCTCCAAGTAGTAAGCTCGAAGTTTCCCTTTTAATACAGAGCTTGGCCTGCATCTTCTCTTTAATATAAAAAACTTGTTGACACATGTTCAATTAAAATTAGGGTACTTGGGCACCTGGGTGGCTCAGTGGGTTAAAGCCTCTGTCTTCAGCTCAGGTCACGATCTCAGGGTCCTGGGATCGAGCCCCACATCGGGCTCTCTGCTCAGTAGGGAGCCTGTTTCCCCCTCTCTCTCTGCCTGCCTCTCTGCCTACTTGTGATCTCTCTCTCTCTCTAATAAATAAATAAAAGCTTAAAAAAAAAATTATTTCATGAAAGCAAGAACTCAATGACTGAGTAACTTATAATTAAGGGTGGCATGCACACATTGTACAAATGTTATTTCCATGTATGTAAGTTATTGCTTAGGGTAAATAAAAATAGTATAAATTATCCTGCAAGATAATACATATGTATACTCATTTCTAAGAAAGATCACACAGTAAAATATTATTTTCACATTGCAATAATGGCCCACAACACCGGAATTTGGTTGATATAGTTTACAATGAATTCTCTTCAACAAATAATTCCATTCATCTTTTGTTTTTTCTTGGTCATAAATGACAAAAAAAAAAATCACTTCTTGGAATGGAGGACAAGAAGCAAGACCAAAAAGAAGGAGGAAAAAAAAAAAAGGAATGGAATTATTTGATCTAAACAATAATATATAGAAGTGAATATTTTTTACAGTATATTGAGTTTTTCAGGATGAGAAATAGTCATTGGTTCAAAAATGTTTTCTGAAGAGAGATAAAAAAGAAAAATCCTTTTGGAATTAAAGTTTAAACAACTGAGAGCTAACTATATAAATTTTATCTAAATGACAAAGCTATTAATCAACATGTCATTTCACAGCATCAAATGTCATAATTTTACTTAAAAATTGAACCACCAAATAATACTACTTACTCAAGATTTTAGTATTTAACCATAGGCTTATTCTCTTTAAGTTTTAAATATCCATAAAGTTCATTTAAACACCACTTATTTGAATAAGTATATACAGCCAATTTAAAAAATAACATAACTTAGAAATCTGCATTAACAGAAGTATATTCTAATAGACATCATTAAACTACTGATTGATAGTTAAAAATCTTACCTAGAACATTTCTGCTTCAGAATAGGTCTTGGAGGAACCTTTTCTTTTATGACCTTGTGTTCAAACTTTAAATAAAACAAAGACATCCAAAATTTGTCTCATACTCTCATGACATAAAGCACAAAACCATAAATAACAGTTCAGAAGCACACAGAGCCAATGTTCAATTTGATATAGAACAGGGATGATGTTCTGACCCAGACAAAAGCCCAGAAAATTTTAGCAAAACAATTTACTCAAAAGAGGAACAAAAGGGTAAACATACTTTAGGAAGCTCAAAAGATATATATATATTAAGAGTAACCATATCAAATAAACTACAAATACTTTTAGAACAACCCACTCCTAATACTCCCATATAGTGCAGTGAAAGGTAATCCTTCAAAATACCCTCTCCCCTCCCTAATAACTCCACCCTCATTAATACCCAAAAATTTACTGGAGGTTAAGAAAACAAGATTATCAAAAAGAATAAAAACCATGAAACTAAAATGTAAAAGGTATCCTCTTTTAGGAAATGAAAGAATGTGAGAATCCTTCATTGCAAAGATACATTCTGACATCCTAGTATTTCTTATATTTTCTTAAATTGAGGAATATTTCTCCTAGATAACAAAGATCCAAACTGTACAATTACCCAAATTTAAATCATATTTTAAAGTTATAAACATTTTGGTTAACAATTTGGTAATATTTCTATTACATTACTTACTTCACATTTAACTTGACCACCACTGCTGAAAATGATTATCTTAGAGATGATTCCTTCACAGTCAGGGGTAAGACAAATTCCTTGTAGAAAATCCTATTTGATTAAAAAAAACAAGTGCTATATCTCAGAATAAATTTATGTATGTACACAATTTTAACCATCAGGAACAGTCAAGATATGTCTAAAACCTCCTTTAGGGAAGCACTGAAAGTCCCCGCTCCTTGTCTTCTGACTTTTGGAGCCTCCCTTAGAGAAGGAATATACTCCCAGCTATAGGACTGATCACGTGATGTGCTTTGGCCATTGTAGAGTGAGCTGACATAATGTACCCTACATCCACGCAAAAGCTTTAAGAAACAATGAATGGATTGGCCATTGCTCTTTACCCTCTCCTACAGGAACATGTTCTGGTTACTCGTCAACCTCAATTCAGAAACAAAGAACACAGCTACACAGACAAGAGCTGCTGGCCCACAGCTGCAGAACTCTAGGACGATTAACATAAGCAAGAGATGAACTTTTCTTATTATAAATCAAGATATACTTAGGTTATGTATTACTGCAATATATCCTAGTGCAAGGTGACTAATTTACAGGGACTGTTTTAACTCACAGGAATGGTTAAGAGCACTAAGGGTGCATATGTAACTACAGACATTGAATTAATGTCAAAGACACAGCAAAAGTGACTCAATGGCAACAATTAATTGGTTATATCATTTTATCTTTAGTTAACTATGTGAAAATGCATAAAATCTGAGAATTTATTTCTACCAAAATTGAATAATTCCTCTTGCTAAGAAACACCTAGCACAAGCACCTTACTCTTCTCTCCAGCAAGAACAGGGGCTTACATGAAGCTAAGCAGTGTAGAAAATGGTCTTCTTAACTAATGATATACTATATGCTGGCTAATCGAACATAATAAAAAAAAATAAGTAAATAAAAACATTAAAAAAAAGAAAATAGTTTTCTTTTTTAAAGTCCATAGCTTATAGGAATCAGAAACAAATGAATGCAAATAAGATTACAAAATTGTGCCTTCTCTCAAAGTATATCTAGCTAATGGTAATCAACATTATCTTGCTAATTAAGAAAAACCACAATGAATAGTGGCAGTGCCAAATTTATTTCTTAGTACAAAGTACATCATCAAATTTGGTAGAAAGTAAAAACTGTGAGACCCTAATGCTACATCAGAACACTAACATCACACATTTAAACTTTAATTTTTGATAAGATTCCCCATATAAAAACTGGTTAAGTATTTTATTAAGGGCCTCTATGGTTATTGTCCTTATCCCAGTATAAAATAAATACAAAAACTGATTTTCTACTTTTTCATTAAAGTTTTAATTTAAAACTTTTTAGTTATGGTTAGAATGCACAGAAAATAATTGATATTCACTAAAAACGTTTCCTAGAGAGTCTCAGGGGAAAAAAATTAACATAAATTAAGCATACTACAAAATCCAGACAAACTATGAACTTACCTTGTCAATTTTATCATTAAAAGTTGTTGTTTTCAACTTCTTCCAACAGTTCATGTGAAATTCTATTTTACAGTACTGGCAGCAGCTAATTCGTATAAAACCCTAGAGGTTTAAAACAGTGTTTAACACAATTTAAAGATGCCTACACATACACGCTCTCTTTCACAATCACAACACAGATACTAAGCAAAGAAACAGCTGTCTGCATTCACCTGGCAAACGTAACTAGATATCACATTCTCTCCTGGGTAAATAAAATCCTTCTATACTCCTAAACCCCTAGTGCTAGAGACAGAGAACTTGACTGATATGTTCCTATCCATAGCATACAGATGTATCATCCTTTACAATATCAAATGATTTACAAACATTATTCATCTGATCTACTAACCAGGGAGAATAGGCAGTTCCTATCTTCTTGAATAAAGTAAGGCCCAGGAACTAGTTAAGTACCAGACATGGTTTCAGACTTAGGTTTCTAGGAGATAATTCAGTGATCACAATAACCTTCAGATTTCCTGGACTCAAATTTTACAAGAAATTACAATTGCAACCAATCACAAGTAACAATCTCGGGGTGCCTGGGTGGTTCAGTGGGTTAAGCCTCTGCCTTCAGCTCAGGTCATGATCTCAGGGTCCTGGGACCAAGCCCCACATCAGGCTCAAGCCCCATCAGGCTCTCTGCTCAGCAGGGAGCCTGCTTCCCCCTCTCTGCCTACTTGTGATCTTTCTCTCTGTGTCGAATAAATAAATAAAATCTTTAAAAGAGGAGAGAGAGAAGTAACAATCTCATTTTCTTTCCTGTGCTCCTAAGAAATAGGCAAGTTATATAAACAGAGGCTAGAAAGGGGAAATAGAATTAGCTAGCCTGCCTTCTTAGGTTACTATCCCTGCACTCAGTGTTTATTTAGTGGCCCTGGGCCCCAAATGAGATGATGCAGACCTACAGAAGTCCAGGGGATAGGGCAGAAGAGAGGACATAAAACTGCCAACAACAGAAAACTTGGATACCTCCACTTACAGAATTTGTTCTGAATCCATTTTAAGGCACAATTCTGTAAGTTACTGTCCTACTCTACATTCATTATGTACCTTGAAGTCGGGATCAGTTATATATATCTGGATTTTGGAATATCCACGGCACTTCTGATAGCAACAAATGGCATCTGGCACTGGAGGGAACCTGCATTCTTCAATGAATTTCTCTAATAGCATCTAAAACAAAAATAAACAAAAACAATATTACAACACTAATTTGTCAATAAAAGTGCTTATGATTTCAGTAACTTCTTGCCATCAAAATAACTTTCAGTATATGAATGACAAAATGTTTTTTAGAGAAGAAAAAAACCACATATAACTTTTAAAGTTTTTCTTTTTGAAGATTTTATTTATTTGAGAGAGTGACAGAGATAGTGAGAGAGCACAAGCCAGGAGGAGAGGGAGAAGCAGACTCCCCGCTGAGCAGGAAACCTGATGCAGGGCTCTATCCCAGCACCCTGGGATCAGGACCTGAGCCAAAGTCAGATGCTCAACTGACTGAGCCACCCAGGCACCCCTTAGCTTTTCTTTTTAGAAGGAGGTTGATACATGGGGCACCTGGGTGGTTCAGCTGGTTAAGTGCCTGACTCTTGATTTTGCCTCAGATCATGATCTCAGGGTTGTGGGATCAAGCCCTGCATCAGGCTCAGTGCTGTCTCTCCCTCACATGCATTCATGCTCTCTCTCTCTCAACAACAATGACAATGACAACAACAACAACAAAAGGCTGATACAGAGATATATCCACAGATAAAGTCAGAAAAAAGAGATTGAACAAAAAATTTCAGAATTTTACAGTCAGAATCAAAGTCTTATCCCATGTTATTATCAAGTCTCATTTTACAAGGTATAGTTCTTAGCATTGTCCTTTAGGCACTCAGAGGGAGTTAGATGAGGTAGAAAAAACCTTAGAAGTCTACCCTTCTCCTCTCTCCCAGTGTCATTTCACCTGGGATCCTACCATCCTCATTCATCTTGTGCATTCCCTAAAGAATTAACCCACCGCCACTAAAGCCCCCAAGACACTCATGCCTGTGTCCAGTGCTGGCTTTCTGTTCTCAAGAGTTCCTCTGTCTCCACCCCAATCTACTGTAAAGAGAACATCCAGTGATTTTTTTTTTAAACAGTTTTGTTGAGATATAATGCACATATCACACAATCTACACATTTAAAATGTATATAGTTCAGTGGTTTTCAGTATATCCACAGAGTTGTTCAACCACAGCCTCAGTCTAAATTTAAACAGTTTTATCACCCAGCAAAAAATTCCATCTCCATTAGTAGTCCCTTCTCATTTTCTCCCAATCCCCAAGCCCCTGATAACCACTAATCTACTTTGTCTATAAATACAGATCTGCCTGTTCTGGAAATTTCAGGTAAATACAATCATACAACACGTGCCCTTTTGTCTGGCTTCTTTTACTTAGCAGGTTTTCAAGGTTCATCCATGCTGTAGTACTTATCAGTACATTACTTTTTATGGGCAAATAATATTCAGTTGTACGGATAGGCTACTGTCTGGTTTTATGAATGGCTTATGAATGGTTTAACTACTCTTAATAGTGTTTTAATTTTGAAGTGTTGCTATCAACATTCACGGACACATTTTTGTGAGAACATATATTTTCCTTTCTCTGTATCAAGTCTAGGAATGAACTGCTGGGTCATAAGGTAACTCTATCTTTACTCTATTGAGGAGCTGCCAGACCGTTTTACACGTCCACCAGCAACATATGGGGGTTCTGATACAGAGACATATCCAGAGATATGCATCAACACTTTTGTCTGCCTTCTGGATTAGCCATCCTAGTATGTGAAGATGTATCTCATTAAGGTTTTAATTTGCATTTCTCTGATGGCTAATGCTGCTGAACATCTTTCGCAGGTTTATTGGCTACTTGCAGAAATTCTTGACAGATATAGGTCCATTCAGATCCTCTGGCTACTTTTTCATGTATTTTTAAATTTTTTAAATTCCAATATAATGGCTACTTTTAATTAAATTCTCTAAAACTATCAAGTTTTAAGAGTTGACTCCTGTGATTATTTTAAAAAGCTTTTGCCAAAAGCAATTTCTGTATACATGCCAGTGTTTCCCACAAGTAAAGGTCTACTTTAGTCAATCCACACATAATTCAGTCTTTCCAGAACTAGCAAAGAATCCTAAGTCTCTGGATATGAGAACAAATTTATATTTTCCAAGTCCTCAAGTGCAATCTTAATAATTATAGTCGCTATGATGAAACAACAACACTATACCTTTAAGTGTAAGCAGTAAGTCACACTACATAATAATGAATGCCCTAATACAGAATGCCTAGATTCAAGTTCCACCTCCACTACTTCCTAGCTGTTTAACCTTGAGATCATCACTTAACATCCCTAACATCCTTAATATTCCTCTTCAGTAAAATGAGAATAATCATAGTACTCATCTTGTAGGATTGCTATAAAGACTTAAAGGTATGATAAATGGAAGCTGTGTGACACAGCTGGCACACAGGAAATATTTAACATATGTTAGTGATTCTCAATAGTCTTTAAGGGGAAACACATGTGGGGATGCTGAGGACAGAGAGTCCCTACCTCTTTGTCTTCTGATACCTGAGTCAATCAGTGCAGATAGGCTTTTTAATTAGTAAGAAGATCTCTGAATAAATAAATGGTTACCTTTATTTTCCCTGGCTGAGTCTCTTCAATAATCACATTACTTGTGGGCCAAGTTAACACTCCAGGAAGACGACAAATCAAGGTTCTTGCTTTCTCAAAATGATTGAGAGCTTCTAGAAATCTAAAGTCATAATTATGAAGAAAGAAGGTATTAAAGCTGTGATAAGAATTTTCATTACCCACAATAAAAGTTACAGAAATGTCAAGACAACTAATAAGAGTACATTTGATAAATCACTGTTCAGAAATATTCAATGGAACCTGTATTTTCTTTAAAAATACAAAGGCATGTTGAATCACTATACTGTACACCTGAATATAACATTGTATATTAACTAACTAGAATTAAACACTAAAAAAAAAAAAGAAGGCATTTATTCATTGTTTGCTATATAACTAACACAAATTAAACAACAAATCTGCCTGGACATCGACGTTATTATGGTAGATGCATACTAGTCCTTTTAAGGTTGTAATTTATTGGGAAACCTGGGTGGCTCAGTTGGTTAAGCATCTGCTTTCGATCAGGTCATGATTCCAGGGTCCTGGGATTGACCCCGCATTGAGCTCCTAGCTCAGTGGGGAGCCTGCTTTTTCCTCTCCCTCTGCTGCTTCCCCTTGCATATGACTGCACTCTCTCTCTCACTGTCAAATAAATAAAATCTTAAAAAAAAAAAGTTTACAACAACTAAAACAGAAAATTGAATGATTTGGTTGTTCGATTTTTGTTTCATTTACTAAGCTAATTAGATTCCTATAGAGAAATGACAACCCTTTACATCAACTAATTAATCATAAATTCTTTTTTTAAAAAACTCAACTCTATTAGGATATCTAGTAAAAACCACTCTCCTGAAAAAAATCTAAAGAGGGGCACCTGGGTGGCTCAGTGGGTTAAAGCCTCTGCCTTCCGCTCGGGTCATGATCCCACGGTCCTGGGATCGAGCCCTGCATCGGGCTCTCTGCTCAGCAGGGAGCCTGCTTCTGCCTCTCTCTCTCTCTGCCTGCCTCTCTGCCTACTTGTGATCTCTGTCAAATAAATAAATAAAATCTTAAAAAAAAAATCTAAAGAGACTGTGTATGCTGGACATGTTTCTTCAACCATAAAGCAGTAAAGTATTTTAATAAAACAAACACATATGCAAATTATTTTAACTACATGAAATGTTTTAGTTCTGATTCATGTTTTTTAAAAAATGTCAATAGATTCCCACAGTCCATTCAACAAAAGAACATTAACATATTAGATTATAAAGTTATTCTCTTATTATTCTCTCAGACTAGAGAAGAAAGGTTTCCTGCTTTCTCCAATCTTGAAATGACTTTCCAACTTAAGAACTTTTTTTGCCTATGGGTAAGAAAAATTCACCTGCAGAAAAGCTAGACCACCATCAACCATAAGACAACTAACAGCAGGACTTTACCAGAAACTGCACATTACAACAGCAAGAACCAACGTATCAGACACTGAACCCCACACAATCTTATTTTGAAATTAAAATGTAAATGCTTTTCAAAATGGCAAAGACTTCTTCATAATTCCCATGTTATACACTTATGATATATTCCTAGATCTTATGAATAATTACATGTGACTACTGCATTAAAACCATGTATCTTAAATAAGTTATGCCAAACTTTGAAATTAATTTCATTTGCTGTTACTATACAGATGATTGCTAAATCCTCACTATCCCTCCCTCTGTCTGATTCATATATAATTCAGTCTGGTCACACAGCAACTTCAGGAAGTAAAAGAACTTTCTTTAATCTCTAAAAAAAAAATCTATAAAGGAAGTTCTAGGCACATTCTAAGACTGGGTTCCCAAGAGTCCCAGCGGTCTGATAAAATTTCCCTTAGGAGCACCTGGCTGTTTCAGTCAGAAAAGCATGTAACTCTTGATCTCAGGGTTGTGAGTTTGAGCCCCAGGTTGGGTGTAAAGATTATTTAAAAACAAAAAAATCTTTTAAAAAATTTCCCTAAAAGGATAGATGAAAATTCAAGATTAAAAGCTATGAATGATATTCAATCAGTCAACAATTACTTCTGTATAAAGTAACCTAACACACCTACCAGGACATTGGGTGTTAAGTGCAGAAACAGGGAGATTCTTGGTTTTCTTTTTGTTATTGTTGTTACAGTTAATGATAGTTTTATTGTGCCAAAAATACCGAACGCTTCACAAATCTGTGTGTCATCCTTGCACAGGGGCAATGCTAATCTCTGTATTATTCCAATTTTAGTCTATGTGCTGCCCAAGCAAGCAGTGAACAGGGAGTTTTTTTTTAAAGCTCAATGCATAATCGTATCCCCAAAGGGTCATATAGCAATTTGGGAAGATAAGACATGAAACATTTGCAGAACAACTACATACTAAACTTTGAGTAGGGATTCCAACTATAGAAGAATGTCTGAGAAGAGATTTTTATTTCTAACTCATTATGTCTCATCTGTTCAAAGATACCATCTTCATACAGGTTTTTGGGAGAAACAGATATTTTGGTAACCAAAAAATTATACAATCATGCTCGTAAATTATACAATCAGACTTGTAAAGCATTAATTTATATCAATTCAGTTATTATTTATAAGTGACATATACTAAAAGAAAAAATACAAAATCCTTTGTGTCAAATTGTCTTGTTCCTGACTTTCTTACAAGATTCAAAGTAAGGAAGCACTGGGAGCTGAACAATTTGGCCATGCTTCAATAATCAGTATTGATATAGAAATGCTGGTCTTCCAAGCAAACATGATGATAATAGTTTGCCACAGAGAAGATAACAATATAATTCCAGAAAAGGGACCTCCACATTAGACTTCAACTGAGTTATCCACCCTGAGTGTAAAAGAGCATAGTTTCTACTAACCTGTTCTTTTTCAAATATACTTTTCCAATTCCACAGTAGGCCAAGCAATCAAGTCCCTCATTGGGGTAGTGTTCAATCATTCTCTTAAACTGGTTTTCAGCTTCAGATAATTCCTTCAGCAGCAATAAAAATAATGATCACTTAAACTACAAAAGAGACACTGGAACAGATTTTATCTGAAGGTTGATTCTTTTCATGTAAATTACAGATAACTATGTATTCAAAAATTTCTATGGCAAAATTAAACCTTCTGCATTTTATTTTCTTAGCAAATATACAAATTTTGACCACAGGGTATACAGAGACACAACCAGAGTGATCTGGCTTAAGAATCAAAAATTGGTGTGGAATACACCAGACAACAAACCAAATGAACATTTACTAATACACAGAAAGGGCCTGGTATGTGCTGGCTAACACTAAAAAGTGTGAATTCATAGTAAAAAGACTGACTAGATGCAAACACACCATGACATATATCCTCACAAGTGCTGCTCCCCTGGGATATAGGCACTCCAATAATGCTACCCACAATGTTTTGTGGCATAAGAAAGATAAATGACTTGTTTTAAAAAAAACAGTGCTTTAGCAAAAACTTTACAAAACTCAGAGTACATTCTTCTGAATATTCTCAATAGTAGAAACTTCTTTCTATTGCTTTGAATGAATTCTGTTTTGGAAAAAGTCCAGAAGAAATAGCTCAACGCAGTCCTGGTAACCCCATTGTGGGTGAAAAAGGAAATGTCACTACAAAATGAGAGTTTATAAGAATCGTTGAGGTCATTTCCAAATGAGGCATTCCAAATATGTTTTAAGCAACAGCTGTACTGGAGCAAATACATTGCTTACTTTGAGGGCTAGTCTGAATGATGCATTCTTTTAAATGTCCAAGTTCTATCATACCTGTTCTGTTGTTTTAATCAGTCTCACTATTTCAAAGTAAATCACAAATGTAGTGAACTATTTCTTCAATTTTGATAAAGCAAAAACATTATTAAGATATTTACTATCACACTGCCACAATAGAAGAATTGGAGATCATGAAGTCCTGTCTCCAACAATCTATTAGAAAGAATCTATGAGAAAACAGAATTAGGCCTTAATGGAAGACATTCATCTACCACATCAAGAACAAGGAAAGAAGCATGTAAGAAGGAAAATAAACCTTAGACACTGTAAACCAGTTTCAGAGTGGAACCTCAAAGATGGCTTCATCCTTATTAGGTAGCAGTTAGGGTTAAGCCTTCATTTAGCCAAGGAAGCTTGGAGGCCAAGTTCACAGAAAGGATGTATTATACCTGAGGTAATTCTAGAGCAGTTTTAACTTTTACTGAAAACTAAAAACCACATAAAGCGAGTTATAGCTGACAGTGGAACAATGCAGGGGGTAGGGGTGCCTCATGCAGTGGAAAATACAGGTATAACTTTTGATTTCCCCAAAATTTTACTACGAATAGCCTACTCGACTAGAAGCCTTATCAATAATATAAAGAGCAGATTAACATAAATTTATGTGCATATTATATACTGTAAACTTTTAACAAAGGAAGAGAAAAGAAAATCATAAGAAAGAGAAAATACATTCACAGTACTCTACTATGTATTTTTTTTAATCCATTTGTAAGTGAACCCATGCAGTTCAAACCAGTGTTGTTCAAGGGTCAACTGTGTAATGCTGTGCAGTGTAGATAAGCACATCGTCCAGGAGAGCACTGAAGGACCATGAGTGTGCTCACACCTATTCACTGATTATATGTGGTTCTGGGAAGGCTGCACTCCAGAAGATAAAATACCCAAATACTACCACCCAGAACTAAGAGATCTTCACACAAAGTTGAACATGCCTTACTTAATTTCTCCAGGCTCATTCCTTCCTTCCATCACTAAACTTAACCATTATCTTAACCTAGACTAGCCCGTGTTTTTTTTCACCTTTACAAGAGGCAGAGATAGTTATAAACAATATGTGCTTTTTTCCATATGTTTTCCAAATTGTACATAAGTGGTTATCACAATGTTTGTTATGTTCTCCAACTTGTCTCTCACTCAGTGTGTTCTCTTAAATCTGCGATGATACAGATTTACTTTTTATAAAAGTAAAAAAACTCCTACTGGTTGTCTGGTATAACTTTATTCTAATTGGATCATATTTTTTCTTCAATAAAAACAACACAAATTAAACATGTATTTCAGAAGAAATTATCAGAAAGAAATAAGCCAAAGAGGCAAAACTATTTTTTACATTATCTTCTAAAATTAATGGCATATTTTAACTGTTTATTATCTCTGTTACAAATCTTACCTCAGGCTGTCCTATTCCAAGGAGAGAAATAGCAAGTCCGTAGACTACTAAGACATAGTTAATCATGGCCAGGTTCAATTGCTGTCAATAAAAATGCTCCAGTTAAAAATCTGAACATAATTTTGCCCAACCTGCATCAAACCAACCTGTTAGCCACAACAGAAAAACAAAAAGTGTAATGAAATCTCTCTAATCACTATAACCAGGACAAAGGCCAAACAAAATTAGAAAATATATTTTATAAAGATATGCAGTTATACTAAAATCAAGTATTTGAAACACAGAATCACTGTCTCAGAGTTCCCTGAAGGGGTGGTTCAGAGCAAACTAGAATAACTGAGTCGCCATATTCTTTTGCACATAAGTGGGTACTATGACAGATTAAGACGTTTGCTTACGATCCTGCATGAACTATTTACCTAGCTAATTCTTTCTAAATGAAAAGATGTGATTAAATCAAGTCCGAAACCTTGATCCAGTACTTCTGTAGAAGCTGTCAAATGTTCTAATGAACACCAAGTAGAGAGCAAGGAGAGAATCTAACCCTGGGTCATATATTAAGTGCAACCACAAAGACTGAATCACAGTGTTAGCTGCTTCTCACCACCTGGAGCAGATTCCACTAATCTCATGCAGGTCTAACGTACGTTAATATAATGAAGTTAAAGCCGTGGTTCTCTTCTGCATTCACCTGAAATGCACTTGCATTGAGAAACAAAATGAAAGACTGCAATTGTACCTTTATTTTTTGAGGATCTAAACCATTGAGCAACTCCGTGAAGGCCTGTGCAGCACTGCGGCAACGCTGCTCCAACAAAGCCGTGTAACCATCCTGGATTAAGCTTCTCAGCATTTTCATTATATTAGCAAAATCCTGCAAAAAAAAAAAAAATTCTATTAGGTAATCCAGAGCTAGCTATGTGTGTTTAGCCAAAAACTCAAGATGCAAAGTTCATCACAGGGTGGTTACATTTTATAACTGATCGTAAAATATGTAAGTAAATACCCAAAGCTGCCCTTCATGTGTTATACTCCCCTCTCTACATGGCACTTTTCCAGTGAAAACTGAAAGGTCGTGCTTCACCATTTTATTTCCAACATTCCTACTGCTGCTACTCATGACAAGAAAGGGTAGTTCATTTTACGCTGCATGGTTCTATGACTTGCTCACTTTTCCAGATGGAAAAGACAGCATTCAGAAGTTCTAACAGCACAAACAGCACAGAGAATACCAGCCACCATTTAAATAACTGTATGGCTGACGAGAATTAGACAAATAAGAACAAGCAATTTACTGATCACGACCAGATTTTAACACCTACCCTCGTGCTCTGGAATAAACCTTAATTCTCAGCAAGAAAGGACATTTCAATCCTTGGTTCTACTTCTGCCCAACATGTACGTGAATAGAACTCAATAAAATTATCAGGACAGATAGGTTAAATGTAAAGAGAAGAGCATAAGAAATAAAAAACAAAAACGAGGGGCGCCTGGGTGGCTCAGTGGGTTAAGCCTCTGCCTTCGGCTCAGGTCATGGTCTCAGGGTCCTGGGATCGAGCCCCTCATTGGGCTCTCTGCTCAGCAGAGAACCTGCTTCCCCCTCTCTCTCTCTGCCTATCTCTCTGCCTACTTGTGATCTCTGTCTGTCAAATAAATTTTAAAAAAATTAAAAAACAAAACAAAACAAAAAAACAAAAACGAAGTGCTAAGTGAGAAAAAAACTTTATCTCTGGGTATATATGTGACATGCATTACAATCTAAAGTCAAGTTTTAGTTACATGGCAACAGCTATCAGTCACAAAATTCCATAAAAACTAGACAGACTACACATTAAGCCTAGATTTCCTCACTCCTTGACTTACATGTGTACACCATTCAGGAAAGCAGAAAATGCAAATATGCATGTGATACTCCTCACTGTTCCTAACAGTAAAGATCCAAAAGGAGGCACTGTTGTACAAAGCACAAATGGAAGAGCAGTTTGGTCACAATTAACAAAAGCTGCCTACTCGTTTTCATCCAGTGACTCAAAGCTTAGGAGAACTTTCCCCCAGAATACACACAGAAAAGAGCAGCTCTCACATAAACTTGGAATTTATTAGAGTACTCAAAAAGCTCAAGAATACCTGTATTTATGTTAAGACATGAATTTTGAAAGTTATAGATGATGATGTACTATCCTTAAATGAACTGATTCCATTTTAATCTTTCACATTCTAGAAAAGAGTGACCTATAACCTCCTGCTTTCATCAAAAATTATTTCTCTCAGGGACGCCTGGGTGGCTCAGTCAGCTGGGCATCCAACTCTTGGCTTCCACTCAGGTTGTGATCTCATGGGTCATGAGATTGAGCCCCATGTCGGGCCCTGTGCTCAGCATGGAGTCTCCTTGGGACTCTCTCACCCTCTTCCTCTGTCCCTCCCCCCACTCAAAGGCACAGGCGTATTCTCTAAAATAAATAAAAATAAATCTTAAAAAAAATTATTTTTCTGAGTACAATACAAAAAACTATCATGTAGTACTAAAAGCTCCATCAGAGTAGGCTGGGTCACAGTGCCTAACCAAACATGTGTTAAATGAACAAGGGAAGGCTCAAAAATGACTATCATACTTACTAAATCACCTCTGATCTTCCCAAGTTGTCTTTTCTATTTAAGTCCTTCACAGTTTTGAGAGTCCATAAAATCAATGTAAAAAGGCGTAATTTTTAAATCTGCAAATGTCAGAAATTCTAAAGATGCTTTTATGCAACTGATTAGAAATCTGTTTTCATGGGGCGCCTGGGTGGCTCAGTGGGTTAAGCCTCTGCCTTCAGCTCAGGTCATGATCCCAGGGTCCTGGGATCAAGCCCTGCATCGGGTTCTCTGCTCAGCAGGGAGCCTGCTTCCTCCTCTCTCTCTCTGCCTGCCTCTCTGCCTACTTGTGATCTCTCTCTGTCAAATAAATAAATAAAATCTTAAAAAAAAAAAAAGAAATGTTTTCATAAACTGCCTGAAACATGCTTCATCCCTACAGTCCTCTGTAAGATAATTGTCATATATACCTAAAATAGTTCACTGAATTTTAAAATGACCCCCATAATTAAAACCTCTGCCTTCCACTCAGGTCATGATCCCAGGGTCCTGGGATCAAGCCCCGCATCGGGCTCTCTGTTCCGTGGAGAGCCTGCTTCCTCCTCTCTGCCTGCCTCTCTGCCTACTTGTGATCTCTGTCAAATAAATAAAATCTTTTTAAAAAATTAAAAAAAAAATAAAATGACCCCCATATTAAAACAAGTATTGTATTCTATATGCTAACAGACATTTTTTGGAGTGAAATTTAAATCCAATATTCTATTTTAGAAGGAATAAAACTGTTTATATAAAGGATTGTCAAAGCAGACTCCTATGAATCATGTTCACCCACAAAAGACAACCTTTCACTTACTACTACATAGTCTACAAGTGTTCAATGACTAGAATAGTGACCAGCTATGGTTCTGTAAATTCTGGATTTCATCAAGTTTTCAAGTTCTTCTTGAATCAGTTTTTGTAAGTTGGATTTTTCTAGGTATTTGTCCATTTCATCCATATTTTTTTTTCAAATTTCTTGGTATGATATTGTCCATAATAGTATTTTGATGCATTTGTAATACTCAAGGATCTATAGTAATGCATCCTTCCTTGTTCATTCTTGAAATTGTTTTATGATGTTTTCTTTTCTTTCTTTCTTAATCAGTTGCCACACCAGTGTGTAAATTTTATTTATACTGGCAAAGAATCAACTATTAGCTCTGTGGATTCTTCCTGATACGTTTGTTTCCAGTTCATTATTTTCTACTTTGATCTTTATTATTTCCTTCCTTCTACTTTCTTTGGGTTTATTTCCTGTTTTTCTTTTTTTCTAACTCCTGGGATAAATATTTCATTAATTTAAAAGTTTTGTTCTTTTAATACATACATTTAGCTTGATCAATTTCCTTCAAAGTAATCCTTTAGCTGTATCCCTTGCATTTTTCTCTTAGTTTTAGGCTTATAACAAAATTGAGAAGGAGGTACAGAAATTTCCATATACCCTTTGCCTCCTCCCATGTATACTCCACTATTGATGTCACTCATCAGAATGGTATATTCTACGTATCTACATTTCTTTAAGGATTTTTATTTATTTATTTGTCAGAGAGAGAGAGAGTGAGCGAGCACAGGCAGACAGAGTGGCAGGCAGAGGCAGAGGGAGAAGCAGGCTCCCTGCCGAGCAAGGAGCCCGATGTGGGACTCGATCCCAGGACACCGGGATCATAAGGCAGCCGCTTAACCAACTGAGCCACTCAGGTGTCCCGTATCTACATTTTTTATTGAGGTATAGCTAACATACAATATTACACTAATTTCAGGTATACAATATAGTGATTCAACAATGCTTAACATTATGCAGTGTTCACCACAGTAAGCGCAGTTACCATCTGCCATCAGCCGGAGTTATTACAATATTATTGACTATATTCTCTATGCTGCACTTTTTTTTTTTTAAAGATTTTATTTATTTGACAAGACAGAAATCACAAGTAGGCAGAGAGGCAGGCAGAGAGAGAGGAGGAAGCAGGCTCCTTGCTGAGCAGAGAGCCTGATGTGGGGCTCGATCCCAGGACCCCGGGATCATGACCTGAGCTGAAGGCAGAGGCTTTAACCCACTGAGCCACCCAGGCGCCCCTATGCTGCACTTTTTACCCCGTGGTTATTTATTTCATAACTGGAAGTTTGAACTTCTCCATCCCCCTTCATGTATTTCACCCATCCCCCTTTCATTCTCTCCCTCTCCCTCCACACTGGCAACCACCAGTGTGTTCTCTGTATTTATAAGACTAGCTGTTTTTGTGTTTGTTCATTTGTTTTGTTTTTCAGAGACCACATATAAGTGAAATCACATGGTATTTGTCTTTCTCTAACTTATTTCACTTAGCAAAATACTCCCTAGGTCCATCCATGTTGTTAAGAATGCAAACAGTTTATTCTTTTTTAGTGTGTGTGTACACATACACATCTTCTTTAACCCAGAACAGTATATTTCTTACCAAAGATGAACTACACGGATACACCCTAATCACTCAAAGTCTATAGTTTAATATCAGATACACTCTTGGTGCTGTATATTCTACTGGTTTAGATAAATGTACAAGGACATCTATCTACCATTATAAAATTATACAGAGAATTTTCACTGTCCTAAAAGTCCTCTGTGCTCTGCCTATTCATCTTTTCCCCCTTAATGTATACTTTTTAATTACTTCCTAAATACCACAGAAAGAATTTTATACACAAAGTTATCTGATTACTGTTAAATCATCCAAAGAACAAAAAGTTTGCTCTTTAACAGCTTTAAGGTAGGTGTAATAAAACTGCAAGTGCTTGAACCTTTTAAAATAATTTAAATCTTCTTAAAGTACGTATCTATGTTTTAAGTTTTTACTTTTAAGTAAGCTGTACACCCAACATGAGTCTTGAACTCATAACCCAGCGATCAAGAGTCACATACTCTACTAAGTGAGCCAGCCAGGTGCCCCTTAAAGTATTGATCTTAAAACTTAAAACTGGAAAGCAAAGAATTCCTTCATCTTTGAATCCCTGGGAAGCGAAGAATTCTGCAGTATCAAGCATTAGTTAAATTTCTGGTTAAAGTGATTATCAAGTTAAAAAAAGGGATTATCGGGGCGCCTGGGTGGCTCAGTGGGTTAAAGCCTCTGCCTTCGGCTCAGGTCATGATCCCAAGGTCCTGGGATCGAGCCCCACATCGGGCTCTCTGCTCGGCAGGGAGGCTGCTTCCTCCTCTCTCTCTCTCTCTGCCAGCCTCTCTGCCTACTTGTGATCTCTCTCTGTCAAATAAATAAATAAAATCTTTAAAAAAAAGGGGGGGGATTATCAAGTTAATATCTAAATTAGTGATAGTTTGGTTTATTAGCAGTTATATATAAAATATGTCCATAACTTAAATTATAAAAAATAAATCTTAGAGATGTACATGGTAAGACTTAATTTATAAGAAAAATGTTTTGTTCAAAGACTTTGCTTTTTCATTAGAAATAAGCCTTTTCCTTTACCTGGTGCGCAGCTCTGGAAGATTTAGAAAACTGCTTTTCCAAGATGTTCTTCAAATCTACTGGTAAACTACCCTGTGAGCTAGAACTAATAGAGAAAAGTGTTGAGTTATTTTAAAATAAAACAGTCTTGCTTATATAAAGAATATATTTACTGAAGGCCATTTTTTAAAAACTGTAGTATAGTTGACATAAAATGTTACATTAATTTTAGGCACACAACACAGTGACTCCACAATGCTACACATCACACAAAGCTCACCACAGGAAGTGCAGTCACCACCTGTCACCATACATAATTACATATTGTACATACATATAAGTGTACATACATATGCACACACAACATACATATACACATACAACATTATTACAATATTGTTAACTATATTCCCTATGCTGTACTTTTAATCTCCATGTGAAGGTCATTTTAAACACTGAATAAATGGAGAGTCACTAGTGCCTATACTGAAATATTTCCAAGAAGCTGATTCTTTCCCAAATCACTCTCTAAATACAATGAAATCTCAATAAAAATCCCTATAAAATTAGAGATGGAGGGGGGCCAAATGAATTTATTATAAAGATGGTATGGACAAACAACTTAAAAAAAAAGAAATTGGGGGGATTTATGCCAATTATCAAAAGTTATTATAAATGTAGTCATAACAACATAGCCTTGAAACAAGAAATGTGCCCAGTAAACATTGCAAAGATGCACCACCTCATATGAAAATCTAGTAAGATACAACTGTTTCAGAAAGTCTGACTTCCAGTGTTGGTGAGAGTAAGGAAGGTTCAGGTACACTGGGTGTTTTCTGACATCAAATAGTTGCTATTCTCCACATCAATTCTCCAATACCCAGTGTCCAACAACTCAATTCCATTGTGACACCAACTCTGGAGCTAACATAGGCCCCACAGGTTAAAGCCCCAGTCCCACAAGGCTGACCCCACTTCAGGCATAATGCCCTTACCCTTACTGTCGGCCACAATGAGGTGCTCAGGCTACCCACACTGCCTGGTGGACAACAAACTCAGAGGTTCCTGTGACCCTCCCTCAGGTTCAACAACTCCTTAGAATGACTCACCGAACTCAGGAAAGTGCTCTACTTATTATTACTAGCTTATTTTAAAGGATATAATTCACAACAGCCCAATGGAAGAGAAGCACAGGAAGGCATGAAGGAGGGGAATGCTGCAAAGCTTTTATGCTGCCCCAGAGTGCCCCACCCTCCCAGCATCTCCATGTCCTCAGCAACCAAGAAGCTCCTCTGACCCCATAGTTTAGAGGTTTCTTCTATCAAGGTTGCATCACATAAGCATGAATAACCATTACCAGTCATTGGTGACCAAACTCAACTTCCAGCCTCCTTCCCCTTCTTGGAGGTCAGGGGGTGGGGCTGACTTTAGTCTTTCTGGTGTTTAGTCTTTCTGGTGACCAACCACCCCAATCCTGAAGGTAGGGGACCAGCCTTGAGTCACCTCATTAGTCTAAGTATGGTAGAAAGAACCTCATTATGAAGAACAAAAGAGACTCTTACCACTCTGAGAGTTCCAAGGGTTTTAAGTGCTCTATGACAAGAACTGAGAACAGAGACCAAATATATATACACGTTTTTTATTACAACACACTCCCCAAAGCTCAGTAGGAGTGTGAAAAGTGCTCACTTTCTGGGAGGACAATGTGACAGTGTATCTAGCAAAGTTAAAACCACACATCCTCTGATCTCCATGAAGTAGACATAATCAAATAAGAAGACCTCAATTTGAAAAAAAAAGAAAACATCGGAAAATAAATTTTTCTTTAGCAGAACAGTTTAAAATTATAACCAGGCATTCAAAGAATAACACTGTATATTTTTGGTTTATTTTGAGGTTTAACAGAGGAAGGGGAGACTCGGGATTTTTCTACAGGATAAGATAACAACATAGTATCTAAGCCCTTGCTTTAAACTTTTGTAGCAACATCAAAAAACAGTCATTTTTTGAAGATGGAGCTTTACTAATTTCTCTTAGTGCTTTGATATTAAAATCCTTCTCCCTGAAGCACCTAACCAGGAGAAAGAAGAAAAGAAAGCTGACAGCTGGTCTAACTGTAGCAGAAATGGTTTTGCAGGGTCTCCAGCATCACTTTCCTTGACCTCATGAACTTCTATATTCACTGTAAGATTTACAGTTTCACTTTGCAATCAATATATAGCTGGTAGGCATGGAGGGGTTAATTATAAAGATGGGTGGCAAGAGGTCCTACTGTTAATTTTGGTGGGGGGGGGTGTTTGTTAGAACTTTATAAGTGGTCGCTTCATTAGTGAACATGTTCCTTTAATGAAAGGAGGGCCCTTCTATCCAGAAGGGCCCCTAAATATACACATACCCATGCCTGCTTCTAGGTGGCCAAGAACTCATTAACAGAGAGTCCCTAAAGGAAGCCACCAGAGAAGCAATTGTGGGAAAGGTGAAATAAAATGAGCACGGAGAAGATGTTAACTCTCACTTTATACTTCTCTGAATATTTTTTCTTTGTATAAGAATATATTTTGGGGTTTTTAAGAATTAACATTGATATATCTCATATTCCATACTTTCAAGACATTTACCAACACCCAGGATTAATAATCCTTTAGCCAAAAACAACACTCTCCTAAAGATGTGCCTTTGATATTTGAAAGGGGGGAAAAAACCACACAGATAAAAAATATACCTGAACTTCTCCAATTCATTGTTTCGAGATTTTTGTTTTCCTTTATATTTTGGAGGCTGACCTGTGAATACAAAGTATTTGTTCCTGAAATCTGTTCATAAAAATCAGCAAGCCTGAAAGTTAATTAATTAAAAATATGTACATTGGAATAAGCAGCAAAGGAAGCAATATTTCATGTGAGTGTAATTAGTACAAACAGGTGAAAAACCAGACACAATGATGTTTGTCTATGTATGCTATAAAAGTATTGTGAACATTAATCACAATGATATTACTTGGGCCTAAAGTAGGTATAGAAAGATACAGGCCATAGTTCCTGTCCTCAGGTTTTTATAACCAGATGGGAAAAAAAGGCAGTCACCAGTAATTACGCAACAATTACCTTTAGGAAGACGAGAAGACAACACGTTGTTACTGACGTATTAATTCCATATTAACTGCTCTTACAACTCACAGAGGTGGACATCACTTAAGGTCCAGTAGCCAGGAAAAACCTTACTGGGGATACAGCATTTGTATTTAGCTTTAAGGAACAAGTAGGATTTGGGGCACCTGGGTGGCTCAGTCAGTTAAGCATCTGACTTTGGCTCAGGTCATAATTCTGAAGTCTGGGATGGAGCCCCACAGTGGACTCTGTGCTCAGCGAGGGGTTTGCTTGTCCCTTTCCCTCTGCCCCTTCTTCCACTCATACTCGCTCTCTCTCAAATAAATAAAAATCTTGAGAGAGAAAGTGAGAGAAACAAGTAGGATTTAGATGGGATGGGCCAAACCCAAGAATGACATTCACTTTAAGAAACATTAAGTACTAAGCCTGTGTGATCTGGTAAGCTGGGTAAGAAAAGAAAGTTAGAAAGGGGCAGTGAAGGCCAGCTGGAGTGAGTGATCATGGGTCCTTTGGTTCTGATACTCCAGCTCTGTGAGCCCAGCCTTTGTCCCACTGGCAAGAGCAGGAACCATTGCATACTTTGGAGTGGGGAGGCCATGAACAAAGTTATGTAGAAGCAAGCACAGCAATAGGGACAGAGTTTGGTTTTTTGGGGGTGTTTTTTTTTTTTTTTAAGATTTTTTTAATTTACTTATTTGACAGAGAGAGATCACAGTAGACAGAGAGGCAGGCAGAGAGAGAGAGAGGGAAGCAGGCTCCCCGCTGAGTGGAGAGCCCGATGCGGGACTCGATCCCAGGACCCTGAGATCATGACCTGAGCCGAAGGCAGCGGCTTAACCCACTGAGCCACCCAGGGTTTTTTTGATGGAAGCTTTGGGAAGAGATAACAGAGACAAGTCGAACCTATATATATATATTTTTAAGATTTTATTTATTTATTTGTCAGAGAGAGTGAGCACGGGCAGACAGAGTGGCAGGCAGAGGCAGAGGGAGAAGCAGGCTCCCTGCCGAGCAAGGAGCCCGATGTGGGACTCGATCCCAGGACACCGGGATCATGACCTGAGCCGAAGGCAGCCGCCTAACCAACTGAGCCACCCAGGCGTCCCCGAACCTATGTATTAAGAAGGGGATCAGAGGGACGCCTGGGTGGCTCAGTTGGTTAAGCGGCTGCCTTCGGCTCAGGTCATGATCCCGGCGTCCTGGGATCGA
>PISX010013445.1:0-14875 GCA_004024625.1 Mellivora capensis | reverse complement strand
CTTCTCCCTCTGCCTCTGCCTGCCTGTGCTCGCTCTCTCGATCTCTCTCTCTCTGACAAATAAATAAAATCTTAAAAAAAAAAAAAAAAAAAGAAGGGGATCAGAGCCAAGCGGGTTTGGATGGCCTCAGAACACAAAAGCGGCTTCCAGAAAGGCAGGAGAGTTCTAATTTGATTACTTCTGATTTCAGGCAAAACTACAGAGTCCTAACCCTGGGACCTCAATTTCTTTGACTAAATCCAGATGCTGAAGTGTACGTGGTATTTAAAACATTTACTTAAAATGTGCTATCTGATAATAATAGTCCAAGAAATATCAATAAATTAAAAAGATTTTTCCAAAAGAAAAAGTTTTATCCTCAAGGATTTTTCATGTGCTATTAGACTTACATCAGATAAGACAATCACCTGAGTCTTCCTCTTTGTAATTTTCTAATGTGCTAACCAAACGTGAAGGGCCAGTGGTAAACAGCTGGGTATGGGGCACTGAAGCCTGAGAAGAGACAGAACTTCGGGAAGGAAAAGACAGAAACGGCTGCCAAAAGCAGAGACACTGAAAACAAACCAGCCAACAAACAAGAAAAAGGAAAAGAGATCACCAACAAGATCACTAATCAGGTCAGCAATCTCACCCCAATAACCTCTGAAAGCTTCAGACAAAAAATTTGCATCTAACAGCAACGTTGAGTCAACAAGAAAATCTGTTATTTTTCTTAAACTCTTTAAAAGGCAGGGAAGCATATAATCTGCTTTAGAATGATTTTCAACAAAATCTGGTCATGTAAAGGGAGACTGAGAGGTGTGCCTGGGTGGCTCAGTGGGTTAAGCCTCTGCCTTCGGCTCAGGTCATGATCTTGGGGTCCTGGGATCCAGCCCCGGATCCGGCTCTCTGCTCAGTGGGGAGCCTGTTTCCCCCTCTCTCTGCTTGCCTCTCCACCTACTTGTGATCTCTCTCCTTCTGTCAAATAAATAAATAAAATCTTAAAAAAAAAAAAAGGGGGAGATTGAGAAATAAATGGAAGATGAATGTTCACTTCTCTGGACCCTTTATTTCCCAATGATGCCAAGTAAAAGAAGTCCTGCTGTGTGTGTCTGTGTATTTATTAGATGCAGAAATAAACATACACACTGAGCATGTACCAGTTAAACTAGTATCGTTCTAAAGTATCCATTCTGAAAATCACCCTGAAAAGGGTGAAAGTTAGTTTAAGGGGATGGAAAAAAAAAATCTGAATTTTTAATATATAAAGCACGGATGTACATACAGGACATAAATAAACAGTACCTGTAGAAGGAGGGCAAACAGGGAAAAAGTCTGTCTAAACTGCCTCCTTAGTCAGGGGCTTTAATGAAACTGAAGGTGAAAAACACTGGCCTCATGGAAATTAGGTAGCAGACAAAGAGTTTTTGTCCTTCCTTTCTATTCCATTTACTTGAATTTCCAAAATTAAATTTATTAATATGAAAAGACTAAGCGTTGATTTCAAATAAGTATTCAGTGTTTTAACACAGAAGCATTATGAAGTAAAAGGAAAGTAATAGCAAATGTATGCAAGACTCATGCAAATGTTGGGGCTGCAGTTTTAGGAATGCTATATTAATTCAGCAAACAAGTTAGGTAAGGAAAAATCTTACCTGATGGTGGTAGAAATTCAGGATGACAGTCACAATCATCTACCTTCAAAGCTTCATCTACCACCTACCCATGAAAACAAAATTTGTAAGATTTTCAAAAAAATAAAGCCATAAAGAATTCAATAACTAAATAATAAAAAAGAATAGAACAGAATTTACCCAGGAGCCTAAAAAAACCAGCTGGTAATTAGGCCTAAATGAATAAACAAACAAAATGATAACTAGTGATAAGAGATTCTAATATGACAAATTCTCTAATGATAATTCTACTTCCAACACTTGGCATGATGCCTGACAGATCTATTGTTCAATAAGTATACTGAATAAATATTACTGCATCTTTCCTTATGCTCCTCTAACTGAATACAGCCTCTGAGATTTTTATTAACAATAAAAGGAGTACACAATGAGTTGGAAAAGTTCCCTTAATGCCTACTACCCACATACTCCAAAACACCATTTCCTTTTTCCCTCGCAAATCCTAGAAAGTATTAACGTGGACTTGGTGATAATGCCAAGTTTTTAGCACACTACTGTTCAGAGGAAAACTCAGATTCAGGTCATTTGGGATACCAATCACAGAGCCAAGCTAAAAGGCTTAGAGGCGCCCTCAGAAACCATGAGGCCTGGGTGCTGGTGAGCTCAGCAGGGAGCCAAGGCTGGGGACCACTGCTGGGAAAAGCAATAAAGGCTGCAGAAATGCCTTGGGCAGAGATGGGGTGTGCCTCCCAGGCCCAACATAACACAAGTCGGGTGGGCAGGCTCGTGTGGTGCCAGGTAGCTAAGAGATTGCAAAAGCGAAAAGGGAGGAGAAGAAAAATTGAAAGCACTGTAAGGAATGGGGTGACATGGCCACTAGACCCCACTGTCACTCATTCTCAAGTGGCTGTTTGACTGAGAAACACGTAAAGCAGGAAAAGCATACTAAGAGAACTATCCAAGTAGTAAAATGAAATTTAGAAAAATATTCTGAAAACACACAAATGTGATTTCAAAAGAAGCCGTCATACTGAAATATTCTCTTCATAGTTAAAGGAGATAGTTAGAATATTAAAAAGACTCACTCTCTTCATATTAGAGGCAAAAAGGAATTCATACCATCAAAATACTTAATTTCCATTCTCACCAGACTACTACTGTGAAAACATGAGACTACCTATACTTGAAATCATTTTAACTTTAGGTTTTAACGGAACCTACCTTTAGATTCTGATTACCACCGTTTGCCATTTCGTGGTTAGATTTTCTGGAATCTTTTTCGGTTTCCACAAAGTTAAGTGAAGTACTAAATGCAGGTGCTGATAAACTGGGTATGTAGGCCCTGAGAGGGAATACGAGAAATAAAAATTTTATTTCTATTGATTAGCATGCATTTTTAAAAAGTTATCCTTCAAATAAATAGGTTCCAGCAAATACCACTTTTCTTCCTTGAATGCAGGATAATACTGTTTTAAAAAAGAATCCACCTCTGAGATTGGGCTTTATACACAACTATTGCTTTAAATTTCATAGTAAAAACTCAAAATAGATTAAGAACAGTTCAATATGTATTCTGGTTTCTAATATTAAAATAAGTAATTCTCCCTGTCTTAAACTTAACAGCTTCAATATCTTAGGCATCTAAAGCATGTGGGAAAAATATCTATTTTTAGTGCCAAGTAATAAATGTAGAACCCTGGCTGTTATTTGTTTCCTTGTGAGTATATTCGAATCTGTCTGTTGTCTATTTCTAACAGAAAGTGTCCTAGTCCTTAACAAGATACTGGGAGGCTGGTGGCAGATGTTTCCAGGACAGAGGCTAAGGGTTAAAGGTACAGACTGTGTCTCTGCTCTCTGCCAGGACCCTCAATGTAAAAACTGCTCCCACCCAAGCACAGTGACATCCACTTAACACTTCACCCACCTTTTCCCAAGGCTTAGGCTACTGAGCTCCCACAAATATACATACAAATGGTTCAGTAAAACAGTTGGCAAAACAAATCTGACAATTCACAGGTCACCTGATCTGAGACACAAACCCTTCTTTCGTCCCTCCCCAACTTTACTGTGGTTGTTATTAGCCACAAAGCATCAGATACAGTGATTCTTAAATCTACAGGGCAAAGCCATCCCAAGTAACAGCTACTGATCTGATTGGTATTCTTACCTGCTTTCATAAAAGGCTTTAATTGGATTTCTAGTTGGTGTTCGACCTATAAAAATCAATCAAACACATGCATCGTAATCAGTGGGTTGGCAACACATACTTTGAAGAGATTTTCAAATACCCCTTAAGGTGACAGTAAGAACATTAAATTTACAGAACTGAAAAATAAACCTTAATAATTTTATATTTTCAGATGTTCTGAGTTTTAGGATGGCGTCAGCAAAATGTTACACAGCCTTATTTGACATACCATTACATGTGATCATTGACTAGATGCAGGAGTATATAAATCTGAATCTGAGATGGTACCTGTCTTCAAGGAGCTCACAATCTTATAATCATGTTACGTTGGATAATAACAGCTCAGCTCAGCTTCCTAAGACACTAAATACCCCAAAAGGAAAAACAGGAAAGACCTATACACTGAAAGTATAGAGTAAGGGAATTTCAGGCATTGGAGAAAGCAAAATACTTAGGAGAGAAAACAAGAGAATGAAAATCTAGAATTCCTAGCCCACACACCTGATTTGTGATATATGTGTACATACCCACATACAGATGTACATATGCAAAAATGTTCCGCATGCTATAGAATGAGCCACACACTTGGTGCAAAAACATCAAACAATTCTACTGAAGGGTCTTTTCTTTAAGAAATAACCATAACGGAGGAAAAAATTTTAAATAATTTTGTTTCAAAAGTCTTCAGTTTACCTAAAATCTCAAGGCAGCATATTTTACTACAGAAGAATAAATAATTTGTTACTTCAAATAAAAAATTCAAATCATTTATAATTACCTAGTGTAATATAACACTAATGTACTTCAACACAGACAGAAATGGAAAACTTCAGTGACTTGACCAAGATAACATAACAAAATAAGCACAAATCACCTGAGAGTTGATTTATGGTCCTCCATTAATCCAAGAAACCCACCTTCAAAAGTTTTAAAGGGAATTCGACTGTAACCAAAGAATCTTAGGTGAAATACCTTGCAGGTCTTCTATTTGTTTTTGTAACTTTACATGCTGCTGAATTAGATCCTTGATTCCCTCAGGGTCATTTTTACAGAGTTTTTGAGCTTTTATGTTTGCTTGCAGGGCCCAGTCATATTCCCCCAGCATAGAAAGAGCAGCACAATAACGATAATGACCCTGTTCCAAAAGATAAATTTAATTTTTTCTCAAAAATATGCTTAAGTTAAAGAAAATAGATAAGGAAAAATATTTTGCTTGCAAACTGATTACTTAAAATGTTAGATTAGGATCCTATCAATGAAAAATTTTTTAAAATGTTAATACCTATGAGGAAATAAAATTACCTAAATGAGCTGAACTTATTAATAGTATTTATAATTTTAACTCGAGATCAGTATTTTTGCTTAAGAGACTTCTGTACCCCAAAGAAAATAATTCAACCTTTATTATATTTTACTAGTAAAGAATAAAATATATTATTTTATGCCAAATAAAGTACAAAAAAATTCATTAAAAATAAGTAACTTAATTTTTTCAAAATATTTTAAGGCAGTAATAGTCTCTAAGTCATTATATTCCCTACACTTTGAAAATCAAAGGAATTTTAGAGCTGGAAGGAACAATCAGCTAATACAGTCGTTTTCCAACCCCTCCGAAGGATATGGTCAGATAAGGGGTACATCTAGGCTAGATCTTCCATTCAGTTTGCTCTTAATCAGCTTTTAATTATTTTATCTCTAAATGTAGTTCTTGGCTTTAAGAAAAGGTCCGAAAACCACTGATTTACTCAGTTCCAATGATCAGGGCTTTTGTTTTGTTTTGGATGCTATAGAACCACATCCTGGCTGGCCCCATTTACGCTTTTTTGGGAAATCTATCTCAAGGATGAACATTTTAACCTAGAAAGCTAATATTACCAAACCTGAAGTTAACTCAACCACCCCCTCTTCTAGCTACTCACAAACTAAACTCCCATTGTAGGCACAGTATCTCCACTTGTGAATTGACTTACCCATGAGAGAGGCTAGAAATTGGCCTAATGTCATACTTATTTAGAGGCAAACCAAAGAATCCTGATCTTATGACTCCAGGTCCAGAGTTTTTCCTCCTTCCTACAGATTTTACAAAGAACATTCTCATTCTAAGAGAAACTACTAAATAAAAAATAAGTAACCCTTTTAGCAAAGATGAGCTTTTCACTAAAAAAACGCCAGAAACAACTTTGGGGACCTTTGTTTATGCAGGTTCGGTACATATGTAATCCTGCTCTTGCACACCATCCCAAGTTCCGAAGCATTGTTTTACCTAGACTATTTAGACTCAGATCTCAATCAGATTGCATTTGCTCAAACTTTGCTTTTCCTCAAAAGGCGTATGAAGCTAGATCTCTCAGATATGCCACAAGACCAACATCCTATCACCCAGGACTATTTCAACTTCAAAATTTAGGTAACTACATTAAAAAAGAAATCACAGCATAAGATACATGACGGATTATAAACCATACCTGCTAAATTTATAAAAAACAATTTTTCTTTATTATCCCCATCCCCCGGCCGCCCAGCCTCCCACCTTCCTTATCTTTTCTTGGGTCCTCTTCCCTAAACTCTACAAAACCTAGTATAATATCAACTGGTTGAAAAATGAATTTATTCAGATCTCATTGCTCAGGTTATTTGAATGATGCTCAAATTAAAAGGTATCTCAGAGAGTTTTCTGAACCCAATTAAAATACAAAGTTTTACTTTTCTTTGACATTACCTCATTCTCTTTCACATATATAGAAATTCCCTATTGTTCATCTGCCTAGCATCCCCTCCTTTTGGTGCCACCATGTCCCTACTCCACATAGCAATGGCAGAAATGGGATAGTGCTCCATCTCAAAAATGAATGGGGAGAAGCATATGACCCAGGAGACTGACCAATTGAAATATGCACCATTTTCCAGGTCAAAGGATCAATCCACTGGTGAACACATGGCTCAATCAGGATCAGTGTGAGGCACCCATTAGGTGTACTATATAGATACTAAAAGAGGTTCTATTGCCACTAGAATTAACAGTTATTAAGAATATCAGTTTGGGGTTCCCACTACACAGTAAAAGTCTTTTTCAAAATAAAACCAAGAGAGCCCACACTCTAATTACCACTAGTGGTCAAGATGGAGTTAACAAGGATTTGGATTTACACTCTTGCCCAAAACAAATAAACAAGGACAAAACACATGAAACAAAAGTTTACAAGACACTAAGTGATTATCAGGCAACAAAACAGAGTGACCCCTGAAAAACACAACACAAGCCCTATGACTGCTCCAGCTTACCGAATGGAATTTCTAAGCCCTGGTACAGGGAGAAGGAACCCAGGCAGGGACACTGGCAGTCTCAGTTCAGAAGACAGAGAAAGGAGTCCAGGAGAGCCAAGGCAGCACACATTCACAGGGCAGAGGACCAAGAGGAGACCGCTCCACAGAGAAATCCAGAGATCCTTATCTAGTCCCCCCCGGGGTTGAGTCTTCAGGTGAGTACTAATCAGTATATGCATGTGGGACAACCACCCGAAACTCAAACCAGGGGAAGAATGACTAGAAAGACTAATAAGGAAACAAGAGTCAGCACTCACACAGGGCCAGGAATAATTCCTGCTTCTACCAGCCAGAGTGGAAAACATCATAATTCATGGAGTAACGGGCAGAGTATTCAGAAGCATTTTGCTTCAGTTGTGAATAAAAAGATAGCCCTTGACCAAATACCACTATGGTCCCACCTATCAAAACTTAAAACAAGACTCCAAAGATTTACACTGCTTCCAAGTAACTTTACTGCATCCCAAATGGAAGCTCAAAAATATTTATAGATACACACAAATATCAGTAACAATGTCTTATATTAATAAAAATTACTAGGTATGCAAAGAAGGAAAATATGATTTACAAGAAGAGAAAAATGAGTCAACTGAAAATACTCAGAAACGACACAATGATAGAATTAGTAGACAAGGGATTCTCTGTGTAGAAGGATCAGGGAGAGACTCCTCAGCTAGAGAATTTTTCAGAGACCACGAGAGAAGGAACACAAGCAGGGGGAGTGGGAGAGGGAGAAGCCCCAATGTGGGGCTCAATTCCAGGACCTGAGAATCATGAACTGAACTGAAGGCAGATGCCTAATGACTGAGCCACCCAGGTTGGGCCTCTTCTCAGGCTTGACTTCTGCATATCATTGGGTATAAAAACCTTAGTGCAGACATGGAAAACTGTGCAGAGAACCCTCTGATTCTGATAATTTCCAACATGAAGAAATGCTTTTGAAGGATTTTTAAGAAGTCACACAACTTAATTATCCATTAGAGAGGCAAAAGTTATACATCTATTTCATCCAATGACAAATCAAGAATATCTGAAGTTGTCAAGATGGCAGAGGAGTAGGAGGCTGAAATATCATTAGGTCCCAGGAGTTCAGCTAGTTAGTTATCAAACCATTCTGAACACCTACAAACTCAACAGGAGATAGAAGAGAAGAGGAGCAGCAATTCTAGGAACAGAAAATCGACCACTTTCCAGAAGGCAGGATGTGCGAAGAAGTGAATCCGAAGCGACAGTGTTATGGACCACAGTGGGACGGGCTGGCTCCTGGCAAGTGAGAGAGAAGTGGAGCACAAAATGAAAACATTTAGAAGTCTGCTCCACTGAGGGATGTCACTCCAGCAGCTAAGCAGGGGGTGGAACCCTCTGGGTCTGAGGACCCTCGGGGCCACAGAAATACCAGGGGTGTCTGAGTATGGCAGAGCTGCCAGGCATCAGAGCAGGGTAGCCAGCTACAGAGACGGAGCCAAGGAGCAGGCTCTCAGCTCAGGGTTACCTTAAACCATGATCCAAGGCACAGTCGAACCACTGCTTTTTGAGCAGGGACCCCACAAGTGGCAGATCCGGAAAGACCCCCTCCTTCCTCCTCCGGGAGGAGCAGCTCGGGAGCATGCTGCAGGAATCTACTGGATTTGGAGATGCCAAACGGTGCCATGCACCTGAGATAGAAACACGCAGTCACAGGCTGGGTGAACTCCAAGGGCAGCTGGTGACCAGGGAAACAGGAGGGATTGACTGCTTTTCTCTGAGGGCACACTACGGAGTAGGGCCCTGAGCTCTTGGCTCCTACAGGGCCAGAGACTGTGAGGCCACCATCCTCATTCCCGTCCTCCAAAGCTGTACAGAAAGCATTCAGGGAACAAAAGCTACCCAGAGCAAACCCAAGCAGATTACTTAGCCTGGCCTTGGTTCTCTAAGCAAAGAGAGAGCCTAAAAGTAACAGACCAGAAAGGAATAGAGACAATATACAGTAACAGTCACCTTATACGTAATACAATGGCACTAAATTCACATCTCTCAATAGTTACCCTGAATGTAAATGGGCTAAATGCCCAAATCAGGTATCAGGATGGATAAAAATACAAGACCCATCGATATGCTGTCTACAAGAAACTCATTTTAGACCCAAAGACACCTCCAGATTGAAAGTGAGGGGTTGGAAAACAATTTACCATGCTAATGGACATCAAAAGAAAGCTGGGGTGGCAATCCTTATATCAGGTATATTAGGTTTTAAGCCAAAGACTATAATGAGAGATTAGGAAGGACATTATATCCTACTTAAAGTGTCTGCCCAACAAGAAGAGCTAACAATTTTAAACACCTATGTCCCTACCATGGGAGCAGCCAATTATATAAGCCAATTAATAAAATGAAAGAAATACACTGACAATAATACGATAATACTAGGGGACGTTAACACGCCCCCCTCACTGAAATGGACAGATCATCTAAGCAAAAGATCAACAAGGAAATAAAGGCTTTAAATGACACACCGGACCAGATGGACATAGCAGATATATTCAGAACATTCCATCCCAAAGCAACAGAATACACTTTCTTCTCTAGTGCACATGGAACATTCTCCAGAATAGTTCACATCCTGGGTCAAAATCAGGTCTCAACCAGTACCAAAAGATTGGGATCATTCCCTGCATATTTTCAGACCACAATGCTCTGAAGCTAGAACTCAACCACAAGAGAAAAGTTGGAAAGAACTCAAATACATGAAGGCTAAAGAGCATCCTACTAAAGAATGAATGGGTCAACCAGGAAATTAAAGAAGAATTGAAAAATTTCAGGAAAACAAATGAAAATGAAAACACAACTGTTCAAAATCTTTGGGACACAGCAAAGGCAGTCCTGAGAGGAAAGTATATAGTAATACAAGCCTTTCTCAAGAAACAAGAAAGGTCTCAAGTACACAACCTAACCCTACACCTAAAGGAGCTGGAGAAAGAACAAGAAAGCAAGCCTAAACACAGCAGGAGAAGAGAAATAAAAAAGATCAGAGCAGAAATCAATGAAACAGGAACCAAAAGAACAGCAGAACAGATCAACGAAACTAGGAGCTGGTTCTTTGAAAGAACTAGTAAGATTGATAAAACCTGGCCAAACTTACCAAAAAGAAAAGAGGAAGGACCCAAATTAATAAAATCATGAATGAAAGAGGAGAGATCACAACCAACACCAAAGAATACAAACAATAATAAGAACATATTCTGAGCAAATATATGCCAGCAAATTTGACAATCTGGAAGAAATGGATGCATTCCTAGAGACATATAAACTACCACAACTGAACCAGGAAGAAACAGAACACCTGAACAGACCCATAACCAGTAAGGAGACTGAAGCAGTCATCAAAAATCTCCCAACAAACAAGAGCCCAGGGTCAGATGGCTTCCCAGGGGAATTCTACTAAGCATTTAAAGAAGAATTAATACCTATTCTCCTGAAACTGCTTCAAAAAAAAGAAATGGAAGGAAAACTTCTAAACTCATTTATGAGGCCAGCACTGCCTTGATCCCAAAACCAGACAAAGGCCCCATCAAAAAGAAGAATTAGAGACCAATATCCTTGATGAACACAGATGCAAAAATTCTCACCAAAGTTTAGCCAACAGGATTCAACAGTACATTAAAAGGATTATTCACCATGACCAAGTGGGATTTATTCCTGGGCTGCAAGGTTAGTTCAACATCTGCAAATCAATCAATGTGATATACCACATTAATAAAAGAAAGAACAAGAGCCATATGATCCTCTCAACAGATGCTAAAAAAGCATTTGACAAAGTACAGCATCCTTTCTTAATCAAAACTCTTCACGGTGTAGGCATAGAGGGTACATACCTCAATATCATCAAAGCCATCTATGAAAACCCACATCAAATATCATTCTCAATGGGGAAAAATAGACAGCTTTTCCCCTAAGGTCAGGAACATGGCAGGGATGGCCACTATCACCACTGCTATTCAACACAGTACTAGAAGTCCTAGCCTCAGCAATCAGACAACAAAAAGAAATTAAAGGCATCAGAATCAGCAAAGAAGTCAAACTTTCACTCTTTGCCGATATGATACTTTATGTGGAAAACCCAAGAGACTCCACTCCAAAACTGCTAGAACTCATACAGGAATTCAGTAAAGTGTCAGGATATAAAATCAATGCACAGACATCATTTGCATTTCTATACACCAACAACAAGACAGAAGAAAGAGAAATTAAGGAGTCTATCGCATTTACAATTGCACTAAAAACCATAAGATACCTAGGAATAAACCTAACCAAAGAGGCTAAAAATATATACTCAGAAAACTATAAAGTACTCATGAAAGAAACTGAGGAAGACACAAAGAAATGGAAAAATGTTCCATGCTCCTGGATTGGAAGAACAAATATTGTGTAAATGTCTATGATACCTAGAGCAATCTACACATTTAATTCTATCCCTATCAAAATACCACCTAATTTTTTCAAAGAAATGGAACAAATAATCTTAAAATTTATATGGAACCAGAAAAGATCCCAAAGAGCCAGAAGAATGTTGAAAAAGAAAGCCAAAGTTGGCAGCATCACAATTTCAGACTTCAAGCTCTATAACAAAGCTAACATCATCAAGACAATACGGTACTGGCACAAAAACAGACACATAGATCAATGGAACAGAAAAGAGAGCCCAGAAATAGACCCTTAACTCTATGGTCAACTAATCTTTGACAAAAAATGGAAAAGATAGTCTCTTCAACAAATGGTGTTGGGAAAACTGGACAGCCACATGCAGAAGAATGAAACTGGACCATTTCCTTACACCACACACAAGAATAGACTCAAAATGGATGAAAGACCTCAATGTGAGACAGGAATCCATCAAAATTCTTGAGGAGAACACAGGCAGCAACCTCTTCGACCTCAGCCGCAGCAACTTCTTCCTAGAAACGTCGCCAAAGGCAAGGGAAGCAAGGGCAAAAATGAACTATTGGGATTTCATCAAGATCAAAAGCTTTTGCACAGCAAAGGATATAGTCAACAAAACCAAAAGACAACTGACACAGTGGGAGAAGATATTCACAAATGACATTCCAGACAAAGGGCTAGTATCCAAAATCTATAAGGAACTTATCAAACTCAACACCCAAAGAACAAATAATCCAATCAAGAAAAGGGCAGAAGACATAAATAGACATTTCTGCAAAGACATTCAGATGGCCAACAAACACATGAAAAAGTGCTCAACATCATTCGGCATCAGGGAAATACAAATCAAAACCACAATGAGATACCACCTCACACCAGTCAGAATGGCTAAAATTAACAAGTCAGGAAATGACAGATGTTGGCAAGGATGTAGAGAAAGGGGAACCCTCCCACACTGTTGATGGGAATGCCAGCTGGTGCAGCCACTCTGGAAAACGGTATGGAGGTTCCTCAAAAAGTTAAAAATAGAGCTACCCTATAATCCCGCAATCACACTACTGGGTATTTACACTAAAGATACCAATATAGCGATCCGAAGGGGCATATGTACCTGAATGTTTATAGCAGCAATGTCCACAATAGCCAAACTATGGAAAGAACCTAGATGTCCATCAACAGATGAATGGATAAAGATGTGGTGTGTGTGTATATATATACACACACACAATGGAATACTACTCAGCCATCAAAAGAACAAAATCTTGCCCTTGCAACAACATGGATGGAACTAGAGGGTATTATGCTGAGTGAAATAAGTCAATCAGAGAAAGACAATTATATGATCTCTCTGATATGAGGAATTTGAGAGGCAGGGCGGGGGGTTGTGAGGGTAGGGAAGGAAAAAAAATGAAAAAGATGGGATCGGGAGGGAGAAAAACCGTAAGAAACTCTTAATCCCATGAAACAAACTGAGGATTGCTGGGGTTTGGGGGGTAGGGATAGGGTGGCTGGATTACGGACACTGGGGAGGGTATGTGCTATGGTGGGTATATGCTATGGTGAGTGCTGTGAAATGTGTAATCCTGATGATTCATAGACCTGTACCCCTGGGACAAATGATAATTATATGTTAATAAGTAAAAAGATAATACACACACACACAAAGAATTAGTAGACAAGAACATTAGAACATGTACTATAAACATATTGCACATCTTCAGTAAGTTAAAAGACTGAACATATTAAGATGTAAAATACATAAAGAACACTCAAACTGACATTCTAAAGACAGAAGTTATAGCATTTAAGGTGAAAAAATACATCAGATGAAATTGGGGAAGATTAGACATTGTAGAAGAAAAAAATCAGTGAACTCAATACAGCAACAGAACCCACCTAAAAAGAAACACTAAATGAAAAGGGAGAAAAGAGACTGAAAATAAAGCTAATAAACAGGAAAGAAAAACCGAGAAACGGAAAGAAAAATGTGTCTAAACCTGGATCCAGCCATGCCTGAAGGTAATGCCTAGACTTTTCAATTACATGAGCCAACTACTTAGGCCAAATCTGAGTTAGGTTTTGTTATTCACAAACAAAAGAGTCTTAATATACCCCTCAATATTAAAGGTTCTTATGGACATCTGTGAGGCTACCGGTTTGTATGCTACATAACAATATCAAAAGGCAACGCATTGAGAAATGTCAACAAATGTCTACTGACAATACCATAAAAATTCCCACTCTTTGGGATACAATGACACATCTTCTCTTAGGCCTGAAAGCACATGCAGGACAGTTGTCATTGTACCAGTCTTCTCTATCTGGAAAGAAGGCACAACAATGGCCCACCCTCACAGAATCTACAGAGAACCTTGTTATACATGTTTATGTCCTAGAAGCATGATTCAACAGACTTGGGCTCATAGTTACTCTGCAGTACAAGTACAGAATGCACCTTGCACAGTTCACCTTGGCTTCTGAAGTTTAAGCTACCTTTTAATGAGCACTTCTTTCCAATAAAAGAAAATGAAAAAATGACCTAGGTGTAGTTACATTTTTTAATAGTTACTAGGATTTGTGTTTTTCATCTATACAAATATTTCTGCAATCATCACAAAACATCCATATTTAAATAAAGTGAATGAACCCACATAAATATAATCAACAGATCTTTGATGAAGATAACAAAGGTAATAAAATGAAGTAAATACAGCCTTTGCAACAGTGATGCTGGGGCTTCTACATGCAAAAAAAAAAAAAAAAGAAAAGAAAAGAAAAAGAAAAAAGAATCTAGACCTTATACTCTCCACAAAAATTAACTAAAAGTGAATCACAGACCTAAATGTAAAATGCAAAAAATAGTAATGACTTTTAGATACCATACCAAAGGCATGATCCATGAAAGAAATAACTTATAAGCTGGACTTTAAGAACAAATAATCCAATCAAGAAATGGGCAGAGGACATGAACAGACATTTCTGCAAAGAAGACATCCAGATGGCCAACAGACACATGAAAAAGTGCTCCACATCACTCGGCATCAGGGATATACAAATTAAAACCACAATGAGATATCACCTCACACCAGTCAGAATGGCTAAAATTAACAAGTCAGGAAATGATAGATGCTGGCAAGGATGCGGAGAAAGGGGAACCCTCCTACATTGTTGGTGGGAATGCAAGCTGGTGCAACCGCTCTGGAAAACAGCATGGAGGTTCCTCAAAAAGTTGAAAATAGAACTACCCTATGACCCAGCAATTGCACTACTGGGTATTTACCCTAAAGATACAAACGTAGTGATCCGAAGGGGCACGTGCACCCGAATGTTTATA